>APFE031135472.1:0-12240 GCA_000404065.3 Pinus taeda
TCATGCAGTAAGGATTTTCATGTTATAAAAGTTGATGTCTTTAATGGATGTTTTCGTTGCCCTATCCACTCATTTTTTTCAGTGAGCATTCGAGGATTACACACCATTTATTCATATTACCCTTGTGTTGAATCATAATTCACCTTTTCATTTTATTTTCTTGTTTTTGTTGTGGAATTAGAATGATGATGGGGTTAAGACTTTAGTGGAATATTCAATTGGCTTAGGGGTTTAGTTTACTCATCCTACCCATAATAGTTTTGTGCAGCTTGGCTGTATGAGCCCATTAAAAACAACCATAAATCCTTTCATCAATAATTATGGATGTCATATTGGGAAGCTCAATTGTTTTCTACAACTAAAATTCCATGCTCTTTTTCTCTCATCATTGTGTTTTCTTTTCAAAATGTTAGGATGTCTCTCAATCATAGGAGAGAAGGCTATGTCAAGCCTCATTGATGCCTACTAGCCCTCCATGCCAAAAGCTAAACTAGCTTGTTCATTACTACAATTTGATATTGTTTGTGTAATCATATGTTTCATTCTAATTAGAGGATTCTCCATCATGTTCACATTATTGAGGATTATGTTGTTATTTTTGTTTCTATTGTTGCATACAATTTGGTATGAAATCCATGACACTTCTAGGGCTAATTTTTTTTGTGGCTTCGAGAGTCTATAATGGAATGTGGCTTCGAGAGTCTATAATGGAATATATTTTAATGGAATTCAATCCATGAATTTCTCGAGTGGTAGTTGAGGGGACCTAGACTGGCCATGAGAAACACATAATAGGAAGATAAAGAGTGGCCACCAGAAACACATAATAGGAAGATCAAGAACCTGAAATCATACCACCACATAATCCCAAACCTAATTGTGGCATTCTCATTTCTCCTTCCCACAATTATTGGTTAGACTTCGAGTAATTTATCAGCAATGTAGTAATATTTTCTTTAAATAATGAAGTTGCAAGGAAAAATAATATATTGACACCCTCCCAAACCATTTCAAAATCCCCCATAAAAAATTGTTATACCCAATACTACTTTCACTTATTTAGCCCTACTTGTCATAGGATTCCCTAACCTATACCAATAGGTTATTGGAATAGAAGAGTTCTTTTATATATATTTTAGATTTGTAATTATTGTCAGTCAGAATGAGATTATCACTGTGCTACAAATTTAGATATTTTTTTCTGTGGTTGTAAAAGTTGATGGACTTGGTACACATTGTTCTACATTATTTTAGGTTTATGTTTTGGATAATGTGTTAGTAATATTTTAATAGCTAGCCACTTCCATCTTTTTAAGTAGTGTTATCAACCTATTGGAATTAGAATCTATGTGGAACTTAAAAATATCAAAAAGTGTTCTACCAAGAATTTTTAAATAGTTTTTTCTTTAACTCTAAAATACTACATACAACACCAAGATCAAATCCCAATTTTTTTTATTGATGTTGCAAGGCTTTGTGAATTTCTTAATACCTTTTTGGATTGTTTTTTCTTGTCATATGTTTTAATACTTTGAGTATTGTTTGGCCATATTGTTTTTTCAATAATTTTGAGTTTTTTTTTCTTAATTTTGAAAAATATTGAAACTTGAGTAGTTTGATTATTTTTAAAATATGAAATAAATAAATAGCCATGGTTAGGGTATATTGATTTACGATTACCAATATACAAGAATAGAACCTATGATCTCTAACTACTTGGCAACTACTTGCAATACTCACAAGTATTTATTTCAAACACTCATTGTAAGCTTATCTATATCTAAGAATGAACAAAGATATGATTTTATGAGAGTCTTTTATGGTGTCATGTTTCACTAATGAGGTTGCAGGAGTATTAAACCATTTGGTAGTACTTAATTTCATGTGATAGAGTCCAACTAAATGGCATCTTTGAGAAAAGGATGAGGCGATGTTAGTCCTCAACAATTTTGTTGAAACAATTACACCATATATAGAAATTGAATTGAAACAAAGTACTTAGTATGTGATGCAACACTCTAAATCTCAATGTGATTTTGTTTTAAACTACTAAACATTTTTCGTGAATTCCTATTTTTTTAGGATTGATATATAAAAGATTATAGAATTGTAGTTGATCTTATATTTACTCACTAGCTAATAAACAATTGCAAGCCCTTATAGTTTCAATCTTGAGTATTTTGATTATTTTTAACATATGAAATAAATAAATAGCCATGGTTAGGGTAGATTGATTTCTTATATCTAGGGATGGTATTTTAGTTGGAGGGGTATTTAATGTCAACTGATACCTAAGCTATCAACATTTTGTCATTGAATGTTTACAAGTAACATGAATTTGTTTTTCTTTTAATATGGCGCAGCTCAAATGACCATTAGTGATAGTGCATGTGAAAGTGAAAAACATCTTCTCGAAAGTTTGTGCTCTTTAACCTACTTATTCCAATTGGCACAATATTTTTTAACTCTTTGATTGAATTGTACTACTTAACCACTAAAAAGTCTCAATATATAAAAATCATCCTCATTTTGTTTATATTTCAATATCCATATATAATTAACTCAACAAAATCTTGTTCTTAACACTCATTCACATCCTTAATTTTTAAAATACTGCATAACTACCATCTAATTCACATAAATATAGACAAATATAATTTTCATATATATTATTAATTAATTATTCACATATCATTAAAAAAAACAGTATCTCATCTACTCCTTAAACATTATAATCATCCAAAACATTAAGTTTATCAACTTCAAATATATTGTATCTTCCCACATCTCACAATTCAGAAAAAAGAACCAAGAGAAAATGATGCAGGAGCATCTGGTCGACAAGGTGAAGACCGAGAGAGGGCGGACAAAGTTTTTGAAGAAGATTGGGAAAGATGAACAGTTCGACAAATGGACAGCAAGCCTGTCAGAGTTCTTATGTTTTTTATTTAATTTCTTCCATGGTCAACTACAGCATTAGATTATGTTAGCTTAATTTCTATTTATTTTATTTGAAGTGTAGTAACACGTCTTAATTAGAGTTGTTAAAATTAGATTAATATCAATAAGCAATGTAAACCGCAAACCCTTATGGAACAAAGGAGACAAAGTAAACAAACGAATAGTCAAGTAAAGTGAATCTATAGTAACTGCCAGGCAAACTGTAATGGAATAACTACGAGTAGTTATCTAACTGCATGAAACTATTGTATAAAAGCACAGACAAAATAACCCAGAAGGGTTCAGAAGCAAAGCATTTGAAAGAGAATAAGAGAAATACATTCAATTTCCTTCATCTAAATTCAGTGCACAAATAAACATACGATTGCAATATTTACGTCCTCTGTAATAGAATTCACATATATATTACTGTACATTCAATTCATTGCAGGAAAATACAGTAACAGAGTTTCACGACCCCCAAAAAGTCTAATGACCAGCCGAGACCGAGAATGAGCACAAGGCGAGAAGAAACAAACAATATCGAAGGATACAACAGTTCACAGTCGAAACCGGGTAAGCACCAGAATCAAACTTCAATACATTACATATCACTGTATATTACATTGCAAGTCAATAGAATTCAAAATTACATGAACGAACTATGCGACGAGGGTTCGTTGAACCGAGCCACCAAATAAAAGAATTCACAGAAATCCTCCAAACTACAGCTACGGATTGGAGCCAACACAAACACTAGACTCGACAGCTATCTAATATATAGAAAACAGGTGTAAATAAATACAGCGAAGACGAAGAGCCACGGAAGAAACTGAGATAAGAACAGAGCTACCCGGGAGGTATCAACTGAAACCCTGGTGAAGTCACGGAACCGGTCACCTGCAACCACAACAGAAGATTGAGGTTAGGGTTTGTAGGTAATCAAAACCCTCGCACCAGAAAAACAACATCACGAAGTTGTAAAGAAACTAACAGAAAACGAAACCCCGTGTATGGCTGAGGAGAATAGCCATACCTGAAGTGAACCGAATCCATAAGCTCGCATAAACGAAGTGCTAACCCTGACCACAGAGGGGCTGCGGAATGTTAGCTCCAGCTCGAACAGATAATAATGTAATATAGCAAGAAACAAAATATTACCTGAGTTACAGAGCCGAGCGCCGGAGGAGGACCAGGTTGAAGACCATCGGACTGCGCATTTGTCAACTGAGCAAACCAGATAACCTTCACTACCAGCATTCACCACACCTTCACTAAGACGACCAGAATATACAGTATTTACAAGAGAAAAAAACTAGCAAAGCTTACACAGTCATGAAAACGGGCAAAATGCGTAGAGGAGGAACCGCAACTTACCAACAGTGCATGGAACGAACCCACAGGCCCCACAGTAACGATTTGACTCAGTTAAACGACATCGTTTTACCATAAAACCAACGGAGTTTAACAGGGTATCCCCACAGTCAGAAAAACGAGAGGCGGAGCCGAATACCAGAACAAGACCACCGAACAACAACAATGCAAAATGACCGAATAGGCGCGAACCGACAGTGAAAAGCGAGGTAGGGGAATTAGGGTTTGGTAAATTCGAGGAGGACAGGTGTCGTGGGCAGAGATAAGGCAAAGTACCGTGGGTTGATTAATAATCACCTACCTAAATAAATTGCAATCACACCATATCCGAATCAAAATATCAGTGAGGGTCCACATAGGTTGGGCTAGCGTGGGACCACGTGGGCTGGCCACATCAATTGGTACCAGAGCAGTTTTTTATATATAAATAGAGGAAGATGGCAGAAGGGCAAGAACCAAGACGAGGACGTGGAAGAGGTGCACGTGGAGGAGCAGATGAAGGATTGAGGGAACGGATTAGAGTTCTTACAGCTCGCTTGGAAGCAGTGGAAGCGGGTAGACGAAGAGACCCAGAACTGGGAGATGACAGTGAGGAAGAAGCGGTAGCTGCTACAGACGGGTATGAAGAAGATCCAGAATTGAGACTGATGCGTTCAATTTTATTGGCCAGCAGCAAACCCAAAACAGAGATTTCAAATTACAATGGCAGTCTGTCTGCTGATATCCTATTGGATTGGATAAGCGAACTAGATAAATATTTCGAAAATGAGGAAGTTAAGGAGGATAAGAGAGTCAAGTTTGCTGCGACTAAGTTGAAGGGACATGCCCTCTTGTGGTGGGACAATGTCCAAGCAGACAGAAAAAGACTGAACAAATTACCCATACGAAAATGATCAAGAATGGTAGCAAAATTGAAAGGCAGATTTCTGCTGAAAGATTACCAGGTTGAACTATGTCGGCGAGTACAGAATTTGAGACAGAAGGGTATGACTGTCAAAGAGTATACGGAAGAGTTCTACCGGGTAAATCTACGTGCTGGTTATACTGATGAAACTCCTGAAAAAACAGCGAGGTATGTCAATGGCTTGAGGATGGAAATTCTGGATGAAATTAGCATTCTTTCTCCCCGAATTATTGAAGAAACCTCTCAGAGTGCTGTGAAGGCTGAGGAGAAAATTAATCGGAAGCAGAATAACAGGAGAGGGAGAGGGAATGGTAGAGGACGAGGACAGTCCTACGGTAGAGGAAAGAGTGTTGTGAACATCGAAGAAGGCAGCAGCTCAAAAAATTCAGGGAGAGCAGACAAAGGAGACAGCACCAGAGGAGGTCGGTCATATCACTGAGGACGAGGGAATGGCTGCGGAAGAGGGACTAGTTTCCAGTGCTACAGGTGTCAAAAATGGGGGCATCGATCCTTTGAATGTCCAGAAGTTGAGCAGACAGGTCAGAGGGGAACATTTATGATTCAGCCTGAAGAAGCTGAAGCACAACCAGGGGAAGTGGAAGACATGGCAGAAACGGGAGAATCGTTGATTTTGAATAAAGTGTTGTTAAAGCCAACCAAGGAAGTGGCTGAACCAACACAGCGGAAGTCACTGTTCCGGACAGTCTGTAAGTCGCATGGAAAATGCTGCAAGGTGATAATAGACAGCGGGAGTACGGATAACTTGGTTGCCACTGAGATGGTGGAAAAACTGGGGTTGAAGCGGCTGAAGCACCCCACACCTTACAAGGTGTTGTGGCTGCAGAAAGGCCACCAGCTGTTGGTTAATGAACAATGTGAGGTAGAGTTTCGCATTGGCAAGTACCACGATACAGTGGTCTGCGATATTATGCCAATGGACGTGTGCCACATACTGCTCGTAAGACCATGGCAGTATGACAGGAAGGTGACACACGATGGGAAAACTAATTGTTATAAGTTTATGAAGGATGGGGTCAAACACACACTTGTACCCATCAAAGAGGAAGATTCAGCAGAATCAAGCAGAACAAAGGCGTTGTTAATGGGAGGAAAACAGTTCATAAGGCAGGTTGAGGAAAATGAAATTAATTTTGCAGTTGTGAGGAGGATGAAGCCAGTATTACTCAACTTAGAGAAATCAGAATTGCCCAAAGAAATACAAGAGTTGTTAGAAGAATTTCAAGACATTGCGGCTGATGAGTTACCTGATAAGTTGCCTCCTAAAAGGAGCATCAACCACCACATTGATTTTATACCACGAGCAAGCTTGCCGAACAAGGCAGCGTAGAGAATGAGTCCAAAGGACAATGAAGAAGTACGCAAACAAGTGTAGGAGTTGTTAGATAAGGGACTGATCAGAGAGAGTTTAAGCCCCTGTGCAGTACCTACAGTCGTTGCGCCCAAGAAGGGTGGAGAATGGCGAATGTGCACAGATTCGCGGGCTATAAACAAGATCACCATTCGATACAGGTTTCCCTTGCCTAGGATGGATGACATGATGGGCTGTCTTAGTGGGGCAACATATTTTACAAAAATATATCTGAAAAGTGGGTATCATCATATCAGAATTAGAGAAGGAGAAGAATGGAAGACAGCCTTCAAGACCAACGAAGGACTGTACGAATGGCTGGTTATGCCATTTGGGTTGAGTAATGCTCCAAGTACTTTTATGAGACTAATGAACGAAATGTTAAAGGAATTTATTGGAAAATTCGTGATAGTCTATCTGGACGATATTTTAATTTTTAGCAGGAAAAAAAGAGAACACCTTCAACATATTCGAAGAGTATTCGAGAAGCTACAGCAGAACAAACGGCTGATAAATTTGAAGAAATGCACTTTCTTAGAGAAGGAGTTAATTTATCTGGGATTTGTAGTGGCAGAGAATGAGTTAAAAATGGACCCAGAGAAGATTACAACGATCATAAGTTGGCCGTCACCGAAGAATTTATTCGAGGTACGTAGTTTTCACGGTTTATCAAGTTTTTATAGAAAGTTCATTAATAATTTTAGTGAAATCTGCGCGCCAATCCTAGAGACCATCAAAAAGGCCAGCCAACCTTTTTGCTGGACTAAGGCGGCAGAAGACAGTTTCCAACTTCTGAAGCGGAAAATAACGGAGAGGCCAATCTTGAGGCTACCTGATTTTAGCAAACCTTTTCAGGTTCGGTGTGATGCCAGCGGGACAGCTATTGGTGCTGTACTCAGTCAAGAGGACAGACCAGTGGCGTTCTTTAGTGAGAAACTAAATGAAAGTCGGCAAAAGTATTCGTCATACCACAAAGAATTCTATGAAGTGGTTCAAGCCTTGAAGCATTGGAGGCACTACTTACTAGGTAATGACTTCATTTTGTTCTCTGATAATTCTGCGTTACAGTACATAACACAGCAGCACAAACTGAACCATAAGCATGCCAAGTGGGTGCAGTACCTACAAAGTTTTACTTTTGTGTTGAAGCACATAAGTGGACAAGCCAACAAAGTGGCCGATGCTTTAAGCAGAAGAGCCTTGCTCTTACAGGAAAGTGGCATACAGGTGATGGGATTTGAGTATTTGAAGGATTTGTACCAGATGGACGCGAATTTCAAGGAAGCCTTTGAGGCATACCAAAATCGTGTCTTAAGGAATACAAGCCCATGGCTAGATTTTAATTTACAGGAAGGGATTATTACTTCGAGGTGGACAGCTATGTATTCCGGATTGTTCGATGAGGGAAAATTTAGTAAAAGAGAAACACAGTGGCGGTTTAGCAGGACATTTTGGCGTTGATAAAACGTTGGAACAGCTAGGAAATTTTTATTACTGGCCGAAAATGAGTCGGGACATACAGAGGTATGTAACCAGGTGTAAAATCTGCCAACTCGCGAAAGGACACAGCCAGAATACTGGATTATACACACCCCTACCAGTTCCAAGCAGGCCGTGGGATCAGTCAGCATTGACTTTGTCCTAGGATTGCCTAGAACGCAGCGGGGATATGATTCAGTGATGGTGGTGGTAGATAGGTTTTCAAAGATGGCTCATTTCATTCCTTGCCGGAAGACTAGCGATGCCACAAACGTGGCACATCTCTTCTTCACAGAAGTAGTTCGATTACATGGCTTACCTAAAACTATAGTTTCAGACAGGGATGTGAAATTTACAGGACATTTTTGGCGCACACTGTGGAAAAAGCTGGGCACACAGTTAAATTTCAGTTCTACGTATCACCCGCAGACTGATGGACAGACATAGGTAGTGAACAGGAGTTTGGGAAACTTGTTACAAAGCTTGACAGGAGAAAACTCGCGATTGTGGGATCGAGCTCTTGCCCAGGCAGAATTCGCTTATAACGATTCACCTAATCGAAGCACCGGTCTTAGCCCATTCCAAATCTTGTATGGTATGCATCCGCGAGGAGTACGTGAATTACGAGATTTGGGACAGCTAGAAAGGAGAAGTGCAGACGGGGAAGATTTTGCAGAAGCAATGAGAGAACTGCATGAAAGAGTTAAATTGAGATTAGAGGACAGCACGCAGAAATATAAGCAGCATGCAGACATAAAGCGGCGTGAGGTACATTTCGAGATTGGAGACGAAGACCTTGTGCATTTGCGCTGGGAACGATTTCCTAAGGGTATGTATAACAAACTGAAATTCAAGAAAATCGGCCCATGCAAAATTCTGCGCAAATTTTCAGCGAATGCATATGAAATTCAGCTGCCACCTGATATAGGAATATCACCCATATTCAACGTGGCAGACCTGTTCCCATATCATGCCCAGGCGGAAGATGAAAGAATGGTACAGCCACAACGGGACACTCAGTTCGAGAGCAGTCTTTGGAAGAAACAGTTACCGTCGGTAAAGACCCATGAAATCGAAGGAATAATCAGCACACAGGTAGCCAAGAAGACGCGCAGGAAGGAGTATCTGCGTTATCTCGTCAAGTGGAAGGACCATCCAATGGAGGATAGCTCCTCGCTCGACGAGACACAGATTCAGAAGGCGGGCTACTCGGTGGAGGAACTCATGGAACGGAGCCATGACATATCTCTTTTACCCCGGCAGCCTGATGCAGGAGCATCTGGTCGACAAGGTGAAGACCGAGAGAGGGCGGACAAAGTTTCTGAAGAAGATTGGGAAAGATGAACAGTTCGACAAATGGACAGCAAGCCTGTCAGAGTTCTTACGTTTTTTAATTTCTTCCATGGTCAACTACAGCATTAGATTCTGTTAGCTTAATTTTTATTTATTTTATTTTAACTGTAGTAACAGGTCTTAATTAGAGTTGTTAAAATTAGATTAATATCAATAAGCAATGTAAACCGCAAACCCTTATGGAACAAAGGAGACAAAGTAAACAAACGAATAGTCAAGTAAAGTGAATCTATAGTAACTGCGAGGCAAACTGTAATGGAATAACTACCAGCAGTTATCTAACTGCCTGAAACTATTGTATAAAAGGACAGACAAAATAACCCAGAAGGGTTCAGCAGCAAAGCATTTGAAAGAGAATAAGAGAAATACATTCAATTTCCTTCATCTAAATTCAGTGCACAAATAAACATACGATTGCAATATTTACGTCCTCTGTAATAGAATTCACATATATATTACTGTACATTCAATTCATTGCAGGCAAATACAGTAACAGAGTTTCACGACCCCCAAAAAGTTTAATGACCAGCCGAGACCGAGAGTGAGCACAAGGCGAGAAGAAACAAACAATATCGAAGGATACAACAGTTCACAGTCGAAACCGGGTAAGCACCAGAATCAAACTTCAATACATTACATATCACTGTATATTACATTGCAAGTCAATAGAATTCAAAATTACATGAACGAACTGTGCGACGAGGGTTTGTTGAACCGAGCCACCAAATAAAAGAATTCACAGAAACCCTCCAAACTACGGCTACGGATTGGAGCCAACACAAACACTAGACTCGACATCTATCTAATATATAGACAACAGGTGTAAATAAATACAACAAAGACGAAGAGGCATGGAAGAAACTGAGATAATAACAGAGCTACCCGGGAGGTATCGACCGAAACCCTGGCGAAGTCACGGAACCGGTCACCTGCAACCACAACAGAAGATTGAGGTTAGGGTTTGTAGGTAATCAAAACCCTCGCACCAGAAAAACAACATCACGAAGTTGTAAAGAAACTAATAGAAAACGAAACCCCGTGTATGGCTGAGGAGAATAGCCATACCTGAAGTGAACCGAATCCATAAGCTCGCATAAACGAAGTGTTAACCCTGACCACAAAGGGGCTGTGGAATGTTAGCTCCAGCTGAAACAGATAATAATGTAATATAGCAAGAAACAAAATATTACCTGAGTTACAGAGCCGAGCGCCGGAGGAGGACCAGGTTGAAGACCATCGGACTGCGCATTTGTCAACTGAGCAAACCAGATAAGCTTCACTACCATCATTCACCACACCTTCACTAAGACGACCAGAATATACAGTATTTACAAGAGAAAAAAACCAGCAAAGCTTACACAATCATGAAAATGGGCTAAATGCGCAGAGGAGGAACCGCAACTTACCAACAGTGCATGGAACGAACCCACAGGCCCCACAGTAGCGATTTGACTGAGTTAAACGACATCATTTTACCATAAAACCAGCGGAGTTTAACAGGGTATCCCCACAGTCAGAAAAACGAGAGGCGGAGCCGAATACCAGAACGAGACCACCGAACAACAACAATGCAAAATGACCGAATAGGCGCGAATGAGCAGTGAAAAGCGAGGTAGGGGAATTAGGGTTTGGTAACTTCGAGGAGGACAGGTGTCGTGGGCAGAGATAAGGCAAAGTACCGTGGGTTGATTAATAATTACCTACCTAAATAAATTGCAATCACACCATATCCGAATCAAAATTTCAGTGACGGTCCACGTAGGTTGGGCTAGTGTGGGACCACGTGGGCTGGCCACATCAGAAAATTAATTTTGGCTATGGTAATGAGAGAATAGTATTTGTTTCTAAGTCAAATTTGACAATGAATTTCACAACATTATGGTATCTAAAATGACAGGAGAAATTTAACCATCTCACCATCTCTGAGTGGAAGACTCTGCATACACCCACTTTTATAATTTGAGGTGTTTGGGTGCATAATGGTGATAAAAATAAAAGTAACAAATTTAACCATATCTATAAACAATGTAAACATTTTGAGAATAAATGTTTATTCAATCGGATTATAAGCTTTGCCAAAGCCATTATTTAGGAAGGAATTCTATTTGGTATGATCTTTTGTCCACTCCATAGCTTCCTAAGTTAAAAATATGATATTCAAAATAAGTTTCTCTATTTCACTTATAGGTTATTTATGAGATTTATAAGGGTAGGAATTGCCAACCCCACTTATGGTTGACACAATGTCATCTACATGTTATTATATTTTTCCATTGATTCATTACTTTCATCTTTTTTGTTCCTCTAAAAGGTATATAGTTCAAAAATATTCCTTCAGATGGAGAGCTGTTGCAACCGAGAGAAAAATAATTTTGGTTATGGTAATGAGACCATCATATTTGTTTCTAAGTCATGTTTAACCATGACTTTCACAACATTATGGTATCTAAAATGATGAGAGAAATTTAATCACCTCTTAGACGAAGACTCTTCATATGCCCATTTTTATAATTTGAGGTGGTTGGGTGCATAACTCAGATATGCTTATCTTACATGGAATAAAAAGTCTTTTAATGTCATCAACTTTTATTTTGATTCTTATTTTCTTAAAGTAGAGCCTAAGATGCCAAATTATAATAATTACTTATTGTAGTAAGGATTTTCATGTTATAAAAGTTGGACTTAGACTGTATCGAAGTCCAACTAAATGGCATGTTTGAGAAAAGGATGAGGCTTGATGTTAGTCTACAACAATTTTGTTCGAACAATTACAGCATGTGTAGAACTTCAATTGAAAAAAGTACCTAGTATGTCTTGCAAC
>APFE031135475.1:0-10102 GCA_000404065.3 Pinus taeda
GCAAAAAACAAAATATTTCACCTTTTGCTCCAACACTTACACCTGTCCCTCTTTGAATGCTTAGATAGCCTTGTATGGTCTCTTTCCTGCCCTCAAGGCATTCCTTTCAAAATTTGCTGACCTTAGCATCAACTTCATTGTTTTCTTACAAAACAGTCATCTACAGCAGTTTCGTAGCACGCTACAAAACTGCTGTTTTTTTTTTTTATCAAAACAGAACATATGAATCTTAAAGCATTGTTGACTTAATTTCATGATTTCTTCAACTACCTTGTACAGGTGCTAGGGATCTAAAAAGGTTCAAAATGATGGAAACCAAAATTAATCAAAACTTGAAAAGCAAATTTCCCCTTAGATCAATGAGCTAGTTTACCTAGCTTCTTCTTCAGACTACTAACTTCTTTCTTCAAAGCCTTGTTTTCTGCTCTTAGGCTTGTGTTCAGCTGTTTCATGGTTCAAAATCTGATGAGCATCACTAGCTTTCCAAGTATGCTGGAAGCCTTGTTGAATGGACAAGTGTACAAGCCAACCTCTTCGTATGCATCTTCAGCCAAACCATAACCACCGGTAATAAAGTACCTTTATTAAAGCTATAACTTAAGACAAAATATTTCACCTTTATGGAGAATGCACACTTGTCATTATCTTAATGGTTATGCTAGACTTATGTGGTCTCCTTGATGTTCCTTAGGCATTTCCTTTGATAATATTCTGATCCTACTATCAAACTGTTTGCATTTCCACTTGTACAGCTGCTACAAAACTGTTGTTCTGGCTGAAAAATATGTCTTGGGACAGAGTTCATAATTTCTCACAGAAAACGTATTTGGAAAAACTGAAGGAGGTTTTTGTGAACCCATCCGTGCTTAACAAAAACCTCTTTTGGTTTTTTGAAAAACTACTCCAGCTGCCCAGAATCGATCCTTGAAGAAGATGTGTAAAACAGGAAATTAAAAACTGCATCTACAGCAGTTTCGTAGCGCAACGTTCAATCACCCGTTTCTCCCAGCTCATAATCAATTTGAAGAAACTGAAAGAGGTTTTTCTAGTTTAGTATGTTAGGAATAAAAACCTCTTTCATTTTTCTAAAATATTCTTTCAGCTGCTCTAAATACCTCCTGGAAGTTGACTACTTAAAGCACAGAAATATGCCTGTAGAAAACATCACCTACAGCAGTTGTAACCAGTGTTCCAGTATGGAGATCTCCCTCGGGAACATTATTTGTCTGTGCATATTTGCTAGAACTTTCATCTTTGGATGTCTCAGCTTCATTTGTGTACAATCTGGGATCTTAAATAGCTTAGTGCATCTGGGATCTGGTTCTGCATCTGTAGAGCCAAACATATCTTAAAACATAGTTGTGAAATATGACGACTGTTGGGTTCTTCCAAGCGTTCTAATATAGAAAGAGCTCTCAAGTAACCACTTGCAGAAGTCTGAAAATCCTCTCTTTCCAATGATGTATCTTCTAAGGCACTATACCACGACCAGCATCTTCTAAATCTTGATATGCTTTCCTTCTTATGATTGGCACCTTATTCAAAAGCCACCTTTCTATTAACCTCAGCTGTCATTGACAGTGGAACTGATTGAGGACTTTTATCTTGGTTAACAAGCTTTAAACTCTCACTAGAAGGCAAGCAAGCATGTAGCCATAACTCAGATGAATTACAAACTTCACCATCAATTTTCCGAAACAGGCTTTTCTATGCATATATCATATTCCCACAGAACTCATAGGAGACAAAAGTGATATGGGTGAGCAATGGTTTCAGACAAATCCCCAATTTCGTAGCGCAGCCAGTGCAAATTATGAATTATGCTCTACGAAATCACCTAAACATTTTGCGCTGCGAAACTGCTAGAAGGGTTCATGTGCTTATTTGCAGACATTTAGCATCGAAATTTTGTCAGTGATAACATAATGAACCCTGAAAATACACTTAATTTTTTTTTTCTTGTTGTCTAAATTTCAGTACACAAATAGTACTCCAAGGAATTATAATTTAATACTTTGTTACAAGCTTTTTTATTGACTAAATTTATCTTTTTGATCCAAGTATTCTCTTATTTTTACTTCATTTCTTCTTCTTTTATATAGCATGTTTTGGTTTGCAATGTAATCTAGGGTTTCAAACTAACCCTCTCTCTCTCTTGTTTACATAATTATTGCAGAAATGTGGAAACACATTTGACCTCCTCTTGGAAAGAGCTTACAACACATTTAGCCTTCTCTCTGTAAGATTCTATTTTCTTTGAAAGGTAAATTTATTACTTTTTATTTTCAAAGGCAAACCCCCTTGTATTTACCTTGCATTTCCTAGTTATTTGGTCTTTTGTTTTTTGAGCTTGGGGTTTTAGAACTGAAACCCTAACATACCATGGCTCATTCAGTCATTGGTAAACAATGGCATAAATCATTTTGACTATGGCGATGGTTATAAATGTTTTATTATGGATATTTTCCTTATATATATATATATATATATATTATATAAATATATATATATATATATATTATATATAAAATCCAATCACGGGGGTTTGACCCAAACTTGTTAATTTGGAATTTTATTTGCAACAATTTTAACAAAATTTGTAATATGTTGTAGGGAAACATTATGGGTCATTGGACATAGGTTTTTCCTCAAATAAATTAGGCCTCAATTATTTTCTTGTTTCTTTGGTTAATATTATTTCCTTTTTACCAACCCACACTTATATTTTGGTTTTTCTAGAAATTTAGAGGTACAATCACTCTAACATGCTTTGAAAGTTTTTTGTTTATACTTCTTGTGGAGCCTTTCAAATCCTTAACGAGTTTTCAACTCCTTCTCTTTAGGTCGGGTGTTCCTAAACTCGTGGTCACTTCTTATGTATGTGGTTGACTCTTTCAGTGAAGACAAGACACTAGGGTTCCGTTTTAACTTAATTACCAAAGTTCTATGTTTAGTTTAGTTACGAGGGATGTTA
The DNA here is from genome assembly GCA_000404065.3 of Pinus taeda. Classification (NCBI taxonomy): domain Eukaryota; kingdom Viridiplantae; phylum Streptophyta; class Pinopsida; order Pinales; family Pinaceae; genus Pinus; species Pinus taeda. Next base: position 2,975 of record APFE031135475.1, read on the forward strand.
TGCAGAACATTACCTTGAGAGGGAATTTATGGTTTAAAGGAAATTGTGCCTTATTTATAACTATTAAAAATTACCATGGAAGAAAGCCTTTGGTAAAAGGATACTATTACTATTACTTGGGTCTTTTCGACCATTCAGGATAACAAATATATATTATTTTTTAAAAGCATATTGAATGATGAATGTTTGTTTGATAATTTAATAAGGTTGTTATAGAGACTGTGCTTTCTTTTTTTATCTGCTATTCTTAGAAAATTATGTATATTCTCCTATTAATCTTTCATTACTTGTATTCTTAAAGAAATTCTAGATTAATAGTTATAGACTAACTATACCCATTGTTGGGTTTCTTTCTCTACTATTTTGAATTATAGAGGCTAAATGCCATTCCTATATTATTCATTTACATTCTTGACTTAGCCTTACTAGAGATTTCCTAAAGAGAATTATGTATCCTCTTAGGATTTGTTTTGATACAATTATTGTCCATATCCTTTATAATTAAAGTTTACTTAGCCTACAGCCGTAGCCCAACCTTGTTCTTTTATAATGTATCAGGCTAGTTTGAACTTATGATTCAGTTCCATTAGTTCTATTTTTATAATTATTTCCTTGACTATATTTTCATACAAGAGTTGGACGCTTTTTGCGTACTCCATGTAATTGTTTTAGCACTTTTACTAAAGTATATCACTTTCTGTTCTAGCACATTTACAAAAATACTAGTCCTTAAATTTAATTTTGTCTTTGCATTCAAAAGTGATTACTTCTCAAGACACTCTAGAAGTATTTACACAATACGAAAATACATATTCTACTCAAATACTTGCATTAACATGTTTTCTAATATGTGTGTGCACAAAATACTTTTAACATTTCAATTAATTGAATAATATAAATTGTCTCTTTTCTTTTTACTTGCATACAATTTCAAAAAATGTACAAACTATAATAACAATACTGCTACTCAAATTATTAGCCATAAATCACTTTGCAAGTATCAACAATTAAAAAATACAATGTATTTAGAGTATTAAGAGTACTAACTTTTCAAAATTCTCTGGTAAATAATACTCGGTTTGCAATTCTCCTCCCAACCTTTACCCTTCCTCCTAAATGAGTCCCCACGAGATTCATTAATGGACTACACGCTGGCATAAACTATGTTCCTTCTCTTTTCTGCCCACTATACCTCCTCACACTAGCTCCACACTGTGTGATTCTAAGGAAAAAAAGACCCCCTTTTCCCAAGATTCTGTTGGAAGTTAGTAACTACCTCCTCCCTTATCCATTAGGTGGCGGTAGTTACTTGCTCATTAATGAGCTCCATTCTCCCGAGTTTCCTGGGGGAATGTCTTGTCTTTCTAGGGAAGTTATTTATCAATTTAATAATCCATGATTAATAATCTATTCATCATATTAGATACCTAGGTCTTACAACATCCAAGGGTTAAAAGTCCAACCACTAGCCTGCAATCCATAATATCTCTTTAATCATTTGTGGACTCATAATTATTTTCCAGATTTTTATTAATAGATTAATAAAACATATTTACATAAAGTAACTATTAGTAACAAGATACTCATAAATTGGTTCCATTTAAGTCTTAAAGTCACAACATTAACACACTTGACATATACAATATTCACAAACAAAATCTAGGTTAGGGGATATCACATCCTCCCCCACTTGAGTTTGACACCGTCCTGGTGTCTGCTCTAGACTTCAAACTAGTATCAAAATAAGGATGGATATGCTTCTTTAAAATCATCTTCCAATTCCGAAGTTGCCTCTTCGAGGCTGGATTTTTTTCGTTGAACTTTGACTTGGGATATGACTCAGTTATTGAGTGTGACTTCCCTCTAGTCTAGTATGTGTAGATGTTTTACCAGGAACTCTCCCTCTGATTATACCTGCACAACATTCCAATCAATTATGTGAGTTAGATAATGTACACATTTTTTTATTAAAGACACTTGAAACACATCATGAACTTTTATGCTTGTTGGAAGAGCAAGATGATAGGCAATTGGACTTATCCTTTCTAAAAATTTAAAGGGTACACAATATCTGGGTGACAATTTAGCACAACTACCAAGTTTAAGAGTACTTTTCTTAGGTTTCACTTTCAGATAAACACGATCACCAAAATTAAACTCTTTGTGATCTCTCTCTAAATCTGCGTAGCTTTTTTTTCAATCTTGAGTTGTCTTCAGATTTTGTTTCACCTGTTTGACCATTTCCTCCATTTCTTTCAGTATATCTAGTCTTAAAACCAACCTGTCTTCAACGTCATCACAACTTAAAGGAACCTTACATCATATCCCATACATTACTTCAAAATGACTCCTTTTTAGGCTAGTTTGGCAACCATTATTGTAGGAAAATTTAGCTAAATGCAAATAATCTTCCCACTTAGTGGGCTTGTCCATAATATACATTCGCAATATGTCCTCTAGGATTTGATTGGTACTTTCCATTTGACCATTAGTCTAGGGATGATAAGTTGTGCTAAAGTTTAATTTTGTACCCATGCCTTCAAATAAACCTTTCCAAAACTTATAAGTTAATTTCACACCTCGATCTAAGATTACAGTCTTTCGCATACCATGTGAGTCTAAATATTTCCTTCATGAATATCTGTGCTATATTAATGGCCTTGAAAGTAGATTTTATAGGTATGAAATGTTGTACCTTACTATGTTTTTCTACCCCAACCATTATAGAGTCATGTTGTTTCATTGTTTTTGGAAAACCAATGATAAAATCCATGGATATTACCTCCCATTTCCACTTTGGAATGGTTAAAGCCTATAATAATAGAAAAGGATGTTGATGGGAAGTTTTAACCTACTCACATTCTAAATTTTTTTCTACATATTCTTCTTTTTCTGACTTCATATTAGGCCAATAGAAGTCCTTTCTTAACATGGTTATTAGCTTCTCATAACCAGGATTTCCAAATGGTAGGAATATTATATAACTCATCAAGGATAAACAATTTCATGTTTTGATCATTATGTATATAAATTATGTCCCTATACATCAAAAAATCCTCTTCATTAACTAAAAAATCATTTCCTTCCTCATCTTAAGAATCCAATTTTTTAATTTTCTCATTTATTTTAACATATTCTTCATCAAAATCTGCGAGTATTTTTTATTTTTTTAGTTAATTCTATCTGCCAACTACTTGCAGAAATATAACAAAATTGATTTATTTTCTTGCTAGGAGCATCTGCTATTTTGTTTTATTTTGTTTAATCTGTATTATTTTTAAATTATACTCATTAAGGAATGCCAACCACCATTCTTTAAGTTTGGCTGGTCAAAGAGATATTTAAGGATGATATTACTAGATTTCAGTTGAAATCTCCACCCTATAAGGTAGTTCCGCCATATTTTCAAGGCATGGATAATAGTTGCTAATTCTAGATCATGGGTTGCATGGTTTTTTTCATGGTATTTAAAGTTTTTGATATTCATAGCTTACTACATGACCTTATTGCATGAATACTCCCCCAAAACCTTCTTTACAAGCATCAATACAAACTACAAAGTCTTTGTTGGGGCCAACTATATTTAAAATTGGGGCACTAGTCAATAATTACTTTAGTTTTTCAAAGTTGTCATGAAATTTTTGATTCCAATCAAATTTAGCTCCCTTCTTCTGTAAAGAAGTAATTGGGTAATCTAATTTAGAAAACCCCTCTATGAACCTCCTATAATAACTCGTGATTCCCATAAAGGACATGATTTCAACCACATCCTTAGGAACCGACCACTCCATAATGGCCTTTATCTCCTCTAGATATACAATAATCGCCTCTTCAGATATAACATTCCCTAAATAATGAATATGTGTTTGGTAAAATGCACATTTGCTAAACTTATCATATATTTAATTTTATCGAAGTGTTTGGAGAATCATTTGCAAATGTAGGTCATGTTCCTCCTTATTCTTTGAATAGAATAAGATGTCATGAATAAACACAATGAAAAATTTGTCTAAACAGGGCTTGAGCGCAGTATTCATTAGACACATAAAGTGGTTGATGCATTAGTGATTCCAAAAGGAAATACGATGAATTCATAATTCCCATATTGTGTCTTGAAAGTTTAGTTATGAATGTATTCATCTTTGATCCTAATATGATGATAACCAAATCTTAAGTCAATATTTGAGAAGATAGTAGCCCCTTTGACCTGATCAAACATGTTGTCAATCTTAGGGAATGGATACTTATTCTTAACTATCATTTTGTTAATATGTTGGTAGTCTATGCAGATTCTAAGGGTTCCATCCTTCTTATTCACAAATAAGATCGATGCACCCCAAGTTGACACACTTGATTTAATATATTTCTTGTCTAATAGCACTTGTAGCTGCATCTTTAGTTCCATTAATTCTGTAATACTCATTCTGTATGGATCTTTAGATGCTTTTCCAGGGATAATATCTAAAGTGAAACTTATGTCCCTTCGTGGAGGTAGTCCTGGGATTTCCTCAAGAAAGATTCCCTTATATTTTTCTAACATGGGATAATATTATATGGAAGGTTTTTGATGACTGTTAGAATGATCTTCAATCTAAATTGCATACAACTTATATCCCTTTTGAGTGCATTTATTTAACTATAAGGTAGATATTTTCCTTATTGAAATGGCCATTGGTACCCCTTTTACTGTACAAGTTACCCCTTCATCAATGATACATATAAAACATTTTTCCAAATTGTTCAAGACTACCATGTGTTGGTCTAGCCAATCCATGCCAATAAGGATATCATAATATCACAAAGGTATAATATTCAAGTTAAGTTTAGTGTGTAATCCATTTAAGTCTATTGAACAATATTTACAAATATGTAGCCCTTGTTTTGGTTCCTGTAGCTAACTGTACTAACCAAAGTTTAATCTATTTTTATTTCTTGAATCCACATTTTTCAATTACAAGAGAAGAAATATAACTCAAACTAGAGCCAGAATCAATCAACACATATACAATTTTTCCAAAGATTCTACCTTGAATCTATATCATGATGGATTGATGATCAACATGCATATCATTTAGTGTTACATTAATCCTTGGAATGTTACCAACAATATCATTTACTGTAGAGGCCTCCTATATATTATGTACAATTTCATTCTTATTCAAAGGATTTTGTGGGTAGTTCCTCTACAAATGATTTTTATTACAACCCAGACACTTTATTGGTGGCCTAGTAGATTCATCATTTTTTGATTCTCGATTCATGTTACCATCCCACTTCCCCAATTTAGATTTATTTGTCGATTCACATTCCTACTGTAATTTCCTCCTTGAACACTTCTAGATATATTTGAAAACACAGGTTTCTTAAATCCTTTATTTTTAGCATTAAATTTTTCATTCTTCTTTGCCAACAAACTCTTAGGACTATCACTTTTCTGCTTATTCTGAGTGTAGCACAAATTTTCTTTTCTTATTGTTTCATCCATTGTTTTTGGATTACCAAATTAAATCCTCTCTTTGTAGGAAAAAGGTAAACAACTGATAAACCTTTGAATTTTTTCATTTTCTTCTTTAAGATATGGCAAATACTACAACATGCTCATAAATCTATTCACAAATTCATCCATTGTTAACTGACCTTGTCTTAACTCATGGAATTCCCTAGCTTTTTGATTGTAGTACTTCTCTGTTAAATTCTTCTTCCTGAATTCCTTCTTGAATAATTTCTAGGTCAAGTTTTTTCCTCTAATTTTATTTATTGATTTGTTTTCTTCCCACCACAAAGCTGCTTTGCGAGTCAACTGGTATGTAGCCAGTCTAGATTTAAGGTTAATAGGGTAATTATAGACTTCAAAATATTTTGACATGTTTAGAAGCCAAGATTCTACCCTTCTTCAAATTCTCCGTCAAAGTTTAGAGATCTAATATTTTTAAATTCTCCATGTAATCTTGATACAATTAGTTTCTTTCTAGACATACAAGCATTTCCCCCTTACGTTTTTTCTTCCATTTCATCATTAAACTTGGGTGTTTGGATCTCACTGGAAGTTATACGTCTAGTTCTATTTGGAGACTCACTCCTAAACCTTTTTTTATGAGTTCTTCCAATTTTCATATTTCCTTTGTTTTCCTCTAACCTCTTGAGTATGTACCCATTTATGTCTTCTTGTTCATCCCTTTCTTAAGACAATTTTTCTTGATTAGATTTAACAATGTATAGATCTGATTTTAGACTACAAAATACTTTTGAAATCTCATATTCATGGTTATTTTGATTTCCATTTTGTCCCCTCATCATTCCTTGCTTAGAATCATGTTATCTACCCCCTTTAGGTGATCATACAAAAGTGCATCTATTATTATCTTCAACCATTCCTCATTTTTTTTTTGTATGTTACACAGAAAAATAATATTTTTAGTTAGGACCCATAAAGGCCCAGTGTTGTAACCTAGCTATGATACCACATGTAATGAACCCCAAAAATGCACTATTTTTTTTAATCTTTTTGTCTAAATTTTAGTACAAAAATAGTAATCCAAGGGATTATAATTAAATACTTTATTACAAGATGGTTATCGAATAAATTTCTCCTTTTACTCCATATATTCTCTTGTTTTTACTTCGTTTATTTTTCTTTTATATAACATGTTTTACTCTGCTATGTAATCTAGGGTTTAAAACTAAACCTCCCTCTCTTGTTTACAATGTTGTGAAAATGTGGAAACACCTCCGACCTCCTCTTGGAAAGAGTTTACCCCACATTTGACCTTCTCTCTAGAACAAATTATTTTATTCAAAAGGTAAATTTCTTACTTCGTTTTTCAAAGGAAAAACCCCTTTGTATTTACCTTGCATTACTTTATTATTTATTAGTGTTTTGTTTTTTTTAGGTTGGGGCTTTAGGACCGAAACCCTAGCATACCATGGATTATTTAGCCACTGGTGAACACTGACATAGTAATTTATATTATGGCCGTAGTTATAAATGTTTTATTTGTTGAAAAGTGTGCAACAAGAAATGCTGAATTTAGAATGTGATAAAAATAGACTCGCTAAAAATAGCATGTCTAAAAATAGCAGTTTGGCTAGTGAGGTCATTGGCCACATTGGGTGAGAGGTGAAACTGCT
>APFE031135480.1:2057-12890 GCA_000404065.3 Pinus taeda
CTTTTTTACTTTTTCGGGTCGAAGTCACTATTCACGAAAAGTACTCCTCGATCGTAATGATCGGGTGGTTCTTTCGGGCATCATTTTATACTTTTTCGGGCTCGAGAGACACAACTTTACGAAAAAGCACCCCCTGGAGTTTCCTTTTCAACTGTCTTTTCAAACTCTCTAAACATGAAAAGACGCTGAGTTCTTCCTTTGTCAGACTCGTTAAAACTAAATGACATCGGGCTCCGTCAAATGACGCTCTCCAAGCATATGCTATCCCCGTCAAGCTTGTCATCCAAAAAATAATCGGGGTACTCGCCAGAAATGGTGGGGGAAATAAAGGAACTGTAATCGTCGTCATCGGCAGTATGTCGCTCTTGAACATGGCACTGTTTGCATTCGTGTCTGGGTGGGGACATCTCATCTCACTTCACTTTTGCCTCTATGGGTTTGGGTTATCCTATTTGGCCATTCATCTGCTCATTGTCCTTTCGTTATGACCTCTGATTAGTTGACCCCCAAATACTGCCAAATCCGTCGTTGTGCCGCCAATATGTTCAAGAGAAGTTGGCCTCTAAAAAGTATAACCTCCCTCTGATATTTCACGCAAAACAAACTTGTCTCTGCCCGTCTCGCATCGATGATGTGGGAATCACTATGGCCCACCTTCGATAAAGATCACTTCCTGTCGACTTCAGCTCATTATCCAGGAGTGACCTAGAGACTCCCTTCAGGTACCTTGGAGCCTGCATGCCTCAATGGCAGGTTCTTCATGTTCGACGCGAGGTTTTCATCATTGGCCTCCGATCGAATGATTCCGCGGGTGTTCGACACCAGCTCATTCTTTCACATGCCGTGGATTGTACCTATAGTACCTTGAGGACCATCGTCATCATTGGTGGCCCCTCTCGCGTATGTTAACAGCTTCCATCATTGGCTGGTAATCAGACGATGTTCAAACATGTTCGACTTCGACACATGTATTCACGTGTTTGAACTTGTACTTTGTTCGGGTTTGGATGGAGCGCAAGACCCTAGTTCTAGTTCGTTGTGGACCAGGTTATGATTTTGTGGGACATCATTACATGACTCATCGATGGATGGCTGTGACCATACCTGAGTCTTCTTAAGGATGGCTGCGACCATACCTCTTATTATTATGGTCTCTTCAGCTTGGTGGCTGCGTCCATACCACAGACCTTTCTTCATATGTCTTTTGGATGGCTGCGCCCATGCCTAGACTACATGTAATTGAAATATCAGTTGTATCTGCCTGCAGGTTCTCCCTGGTGGTGCTCCAGTCCAGCAGTCTTGTAAAGAATTTCACCCCTCCCACTCTCTCGGGCTTCATGCTTTAGGGGGCATCTGTTACACAGTAAAATGTCACTGCCATCATGTCAGTCTCCCTACTGTGCTATAAAACCACATTCACCTAAGCTCATGCTCCCTGAAATGGCTAAGAACCCTCTTTGCCTAAGTTAAATGGATCATCGCGTCTGTTAATTAAATAACCACGCTGACCGGCGGAGGCTAGTGTAACTGCTGCGCTGCCAGCGCGGAAGCACACGTGTTTTCCACGCTGGTCCGATTTTACGGACAGCGCGCCCTCCGCTTGTACCATTGAGCGCTGACCAGACCTCCTCTATAGTTGATCTGCGATACCAGCGCGCCAGCCCAGTTTTGCACTCGCACTGATCCTGTTTGGGCGAATTTGTTCTAACAGCCAACCTTCCAGATCACTCCAGACTTGGTTGTTAGCATTGTTGAGGTCGCCATCCTTTCTCTGGCATGTCTGTTCGACTGACCATCCACTTATCTTGGGGGAAAGCTCATCCTTTACCTATTCATGGAGACTCCTTCTCCTTTATAAGCCTCCTCCATTGCCCATGAGCAGCTAGTTTGGAACATATAGACTTTGATTGAGGAATTATTAGCGCATTAGTGCTGCTCTTTGTAGGCATTTGGTGTGTTGTGTGAGGATTGTTTTTGAGCTTGAGGAAGGTTAAGAGCTTGTTGCCTCGTATGTGGGAGAGAGACCTCTTTGACTTGGGAGATTTGCTTCAAAGGTGAATGCTTGGAAGCCATGCTAGCTGGACCCTCTAGAGAAGGACTCAGCGTCAGGACTTCGGTTGTACCTTACTCTATTTTCTGATTAATAAAGATAGATGACTACTCTTATGGTTCCATTTCCATTGGTCCTATGAATGATTAATGTAAATTGTATCTTTCCTGACTGATACATAGTTGTTTTTAGTAGATTTTACGCTCGTGTTTGCTCTCTCTTTTCTTGTGCAGGTGTCCATCCGCGCGGATAGTGGAGGACTGTGATCGGCTGGAGCGAAGGAGCGAGAGGATCATCTCTTCGACAAACATAGCGTTGGAATCAAAGTAGGTTTCTTTTACCCACTTGTTAATTACAACTAGGAACCTGCAGTGTAGCATTGTTTGATTGTTGCTAGACCCCATTTGGGCTAGTAGGGATCGCCTCTATCCGTAGAGGGGATTACCTCTCCAACAACAATTTGGCGACTCCACTGGGGAGGCCGCTTGTCTCTTTGTATGTCACCTTTGTTTTGATTATTGCTCCTTTGTCAAAGTTTTGGGGATTGTTTTGGCTGTCGGTTTGTTTCTAGGTTCGCCCTAGGGGCTACCTTAATTGCCTTGAAAGCCTGTGGTTTTGGTTTGGAAGTTTTTGTTCAAATTGATTTGCTTTTCAGCCCCAGCGCGTTTTATTTTAAAACAGCTACGCTGACATCGCATCCTGTCTTCTTTGTTGTCTCTGTCATCGCGCTTGTATATTCAGACAGTTGCGCTGACCTGGTTCTTTGGGCCAGCGCCCTTTATTCGTGTCCTTCCGCGCTGACAGCGCAAAGTTGCTACAGACACCTTTCTGTCATCGCCTTGTTGCTGTAGGGTCACCCGTGCTGATTCTGCAAAAATTCTTTTTGCCCAAATTGACCTACTGAACCTCTTGGTTTTGGTTGTCTCCTGCTTTCTCTACTTGGTTTTTGGCTTGGTAACTTTGTTTGAACTGTGACTTGGTTGCTTGCGAGGCCTCGTTCCACGAGAGCTCGTTTATTGCTTGTTTTTCGGTTTGCGCAAAGCCTTCCTTTTCACTCTTGCTGCTTGGTTTATGTTTTGTCTTAACTTTTTGCGAATACTGAAACACATCGGGCCGTCGTTTGTCTGGTCGTAGACTCTCATCCTTCGGGTGTTTGCTTATCTCCATTGATTTCACACTCAAACCCTAAGGCATCTAGTGGTCGGGTGTGTCTAGCCTCCCGTCCGGGATTTGGTCTTTTTGGTTGGCCAGCCAACTTCGTTTTGTTTTCGCGATTGTTTGGTGATTGTCGAAAGTGATCAATTGTGTTCCAGGCAGTTTGCTTTCCTCCGTTGAATTCCTCATTGTCTTGTTGAGCTTAGATTACAATAGCTCATGAGCCCTCGTTTTCCTTCGATTTGGAAAACTGGTTTTAGTGACTTGGGAATTGTCTTGTGTGTGCATCGAGTGATTTAGTTGCTCACTTAGTGTTGCTATCTCTCTGAATTCGTTGAAAATAACTTTTATGTCATTAAAAAAGTAGAGCAAACTTGTATCTTTTGCATTAATAGTTGAAAGGAAAGGAGCATTTCGTTATTTTGTGTTTTCAAAAGAAAAGTTTCATTTCCTTGCTGTTAGTTGCATCAGGTTGCGTGATTGCTTGAAGTCGTTTTGTTTGAAAGGCTCTTAACTCTCTTCTAGCTAGAATTCATCGAACAAAATGATGATCTTTGGCATATAGTTGCATTTAGGTGTTTTTGAGAGATCATACGGTAGGACCTCAAACCGAAACCTAATTCAAGATCAACTGTAAAATAAACCAAATTTATCTAAAAACGCATTGGAACTTAACGAAAACATCTAGAGGTCTAGGCTAGAGACGTGTTCTGGCGTCGTTAAACCTAGTAGCTTAACGTTGAGTGGTGGGGTGATTCCTCCCACGGTGAGACGATAAGTGCTAGTACGGATTGGGCTCTCCACGTACCGTCGAGTATTATATGGGGAGACTTCCATTAGGCTTGCAACCTTTATCCATAGGAAGCCGAGTCTGCCGCCTTGTGAACAAACACACCGAACACAACATTCGGGAAGATTGACTGCAGTACGGGAAGTCCTTGGTTCTCATACGATTGCCAAGGTGTATAAGCAGTTTTACGGGTTGCTTGGTAAACCTTTTTGCCTAGAACTTCCAGAGTAGTCAGCTTTTGATGCCTTTTCAGACTGTCTAACAGAAAAGGTGTAAGCGAGCGTCTTGTCACTTCGTGCTTGTTAAACATTCGAAGGAGATAGAGTCATCTTTTTGTCCTTTTCTCGACTCTTAAAACATGAAAAGGTCAAGTTTTGTTCCTGTGTCTTAAAATTAATTTGGCCATGATAATATTTCCCGGTTAATCTTGTGTGCGTTTAGTTTGAGTAGGTTTTGCCGTTAGTTTTTTTAGGGTCTTTGTTGCGACATCCTGGCGGATCCATCGACTCCGCCCTCGATCCCGAGTGAAGAAGGGTCCCCATCTTCCGTTGCTCCCGAGACTCCGGTTTGTGGCGCTTGGCCCATTGTCCCAAGTGTACAACTGTTAAATTCGCGAGCTCCAGGAGACGAGTTTTACGAATACTTTTATAACCCTGTTTGGGAGCCCTCCGACGAGTCTCAACCTGCCACTCCCGTCGGTACTCCACTTTCGATGGCTTCATCCGATATGGGCGACGCTTCTCCAGTGTCTAGTGGCCCAACCGTCGTGTCAAGCATAGATACGCCTATTCCGGCGACGTCTCCTGTTATCTCGACGCCTTACATTGTTACGTCTTCTGGGCAAATATTGCCAAGGCATTACAGATCATTACAGGATGCTCGACAGTTCTTTTGGGGTCGCGACACCGTCCCTACCACAGGACCGTCTATTTCCCAAGCCCCTCGTTCTGCCGTTACGGCAGCCCCCACCAATCCGACCGTTTGTGTCACGAAATCAACTCCAGTTGTGAGTGCGGTCACAGCCTCATCCGCTGTCACTTCTACAGGAGGCCCATCTCGAGGCCCACCAGAACATGATGAACCGTCTCCTTCTTCTAGAGTTCTGCACCCTGCAAGTGGTGCTCCTCCTGCTTCCGAATTCATGACGGAAGAAGAGGCATATTTCGAATACTTGCGTAATGTTCAACACCTGGATAGTCAAGGTCTGTACTATGATGCCGAGAATCATCATTTGTACACCTCTTTGCCTCAAAATCCTTATGATGAAATTTCCGTTCCTTTGAACGTGGATTGGGGCACCACCGGATACGGTGGCGGTATATACCACCCAGGTCAAGGACATCAAGGACCACCTTACCAAGGATAGCAAGGACCGCCTTACCAAGGCCAGCAGCCTTACGTGCAGCCTGATTATGGGCAGCAGTTTACAGGTCCAAACTTCCCTGGTCAACAAGGAGGCCCACAAGGACAACCTCATCAAGGACAACCTTTGGTCTCTAGTGGTCCGCCGTTCTCTTATTTTGGGGAACCTTCAGGGAATCCGGGACAACCCAACGCCCAACAAGGCCAACCAGGTACCCAACAAGGCTACCCTTCAGGGCAGCCCTACGGAAACCAGGCACAACCTCACGGGCAACAAGGTCAACCCGTAAACCAGCAAGGGAACCCTTCTGGGCAGCAAGGCCCGCCTTACATCCAGCAAGGCCAGCCTTCCACCCAGCAACCTTTTGGTCATCAAGAACAAACTTCGGTTGCACAAGGGCCGCCTCTCACCCAGCAAGCACAATCTTCTGGACGAATGAGGCCACCCCCAATCCAACCAGTATGACCCTCTGGCCAGACGGCTCAAAATGCAGGCGGGTATCAATCCCGACCTCCTTTTTCAGGTGGGTTCCAATCCCAGCATCCATATCAAGGTGGGTATCAATCCCGACCCCCATACTCAGGTGGGCACCAATCCCAACCTCCTTACTCAGGCGGGTACCAATCCCAGCCTCTGTACTCGGGCGGGTACCAATCCCAGCCTCCATATTCGGGCGGGTACCAATCCCAGCCCATGCATTCTGGTGGATATCAAGTGCCCCCTGTTTCACAGGCTCAGTACGGGTACCAGCAGCCTCAGGGACAGAATCCTTACATCCCTTATCAGAATTACCAACAACCGCAGGGTAATCCTCAACCGAATTATCAACAACCTGCTGGTCAATATGGTAACCAATGGGGCGCCGGGGGGCAGGGCCAGCAACCTAATTCCGGGAACAACCCCTATGGACAAAACCCTTATGGACAAGGCCCTTATGGCTCTGGTTCTTCGGGGCAAGGACAGTGGGGGCAACCTGGAACAGGTTGGAACTCTGGTTCTACCTCATATCCGCCACAAATGTCGTTTAATCCTCAATTACCGTTTCTAGCCACGTTGGAATTGCCTGATGTGTCAAAGCTGACAAATGACCCCATTCTGCATGATCCACAGTGGCCACCAATTCCAACTAAAATCCCAAGTGATTGTCCCAAGTTCGATGGGAAGGCCGGCGAAGACCCTCAGGCCCATGTCATGACGTACCACTTGTGGTGTTCGTCGAATTCATGGCTTGATGATTCGATCCGGCTTCGCCTATTTCAAAGGACTCTCACAGGTTCGGCAGCGAAATGGTATATCGAATTGTCTCGTGCATCATTCCATGATTTCAATTCGCTGGCTATGGCATTTCTAAATCACTTTCAGTTACCCATTCGGTATGAGACAGGGACTCATCTCCTTACGTCTCTCAAACAGAGTACTGCTACACACATCTCTGATCATATCCATGAATGGAGAAGGCGTCGCAGATTAATCAAGTTTTGGATACCTGATTTTCTCCTTACCGATTGGTTTACTACCTCCTTTGTCCCCCAGATTGCAAGGGACATCGCTATGGGGGCATGTGTAACTGAAGAGCAGGCGATCGCCCGAGCTCAGTACCTAGACTTAGTCTACTCTCAGTCAGGTACTTTGTATGATTATTTTCCAGACGCCCCTAGGCCCGGCACATCCAAGGCTCCGCCCAAACCGTCCGTTGATGGAGTCATCGGCTCTGTGTCCCAGGCCCCTAAGAAATCGTCCAACTCTGGGAAGCAGAAATCCAGTCCACCCGACGAGAACTCTTCCCAGGGTATTGTTATTTATGGTAATACTTCAGAGGTAAATGCCGTTCAGTCTTCCACAACAGGAAAAGCCTCGAAGGGTAAGAAAAAGGAAAAAGGAAAGGGGAAGAATAAACCTGATCAATCCAAGCAGGGATCGTCTAAACCTCCTGGTGAAGAAGGTGCCAAGCGTAAGCCCGAGTACCCATGCCTCATTTGCGAGGAAGACCACTATACTAAGGACTGCCCTAGGCGGGCCGAAGTTAGCCGGTTACTGAAAGGTGCTCAAGGGACCCCTGCTGTTTTAAAAGAACCCTTCCCTTCTCAGCAGACCCAGATGGTTGCTGATCCTTCTTCTTCCTCTCCTTTCAGTTCCCAAGTCTTCATGGCTGGAACGATTCCCATCCATGTATCTACTCGAGCTAAAGATTATCCGTCGTCCGCAGGTAAAGAGCCAGAGGTTTCCTCAAGTGCTCCTCCGTCCAGCTCTGGCCCACTCCACATCGAGAGGCCGAGTACCGAGACGACAATTCGACCCCCTCCCAAAGGGATACTCAAGAGATCTTCTTACAACCCGAATGCTCGTGCTGCTCAGCACTACAGCATCGTGGAGGATTTAGCACAGGCTCCGTCTGCCATGTCCGCATTGGAAGTCCTTCAGAGCTGTCCCCCCCAGAGGAAGTCCCTGCTATCGGCCATCGGTGGCATAGACCCAGCGGACTCGGATTTGATCACTTTTGATCTCGAGAGTCATGTACCGCGACTGCCTCACCAGATCGCTTTCCTCATACAAGTCGTCATCAACTCTAAAACGATCCATCGTACCGTTATTGATGAAGGCGCCTCGACCTGCATCATGTCTGTTGCATGTTGGAAAGCCATCGGGTCTCTGACCTTGAGTCAGTCCCCAACGACTTTGGAAGCTTTCGATGGAAGAGAGTCTCGTCCGTATGGTATCCTTCAGCGGCTACCGATTACCTTAGAAGGGAAGACCGTAGAAGTTGAAGTTGAAGTTGTAGACGCCAGTCTTACATATAATCTTCTTCTGGGACGAAGTTGGACATACGCTATGCGCGCTGTAGCTTCGTCTCTCTTCCGTGTCATTCATTTTCCCCATCAAGGGAAAATTGTCACAATTGATCAACTCTCGTTTTTCGCATCCTCTTCTGAGGGAAACGTACCCTTCGTTGAGCATACCTCCATGTCATATGAAAATGTGGGAGCCGGCCTCTTTAAAGAACCAGCCCTTATGGGTGTTTTTTCCCTCCCACCTCCCAACTTCGCCTCGATCTCGATGATCTCGGTTCGTTCTGACCCCTGGATCCTCCCTTCCATCGACCAGATAGAACCTTGGGGCGAGGAGATGCCGTTGAGCCCAGCCGAGCTCAACTACACTGAAATTGTCGCTGCATCGGCTTCTTACGTAGAACCCACCGTCTCGAGTGGGGCGCTTGACTCAGATGATTTTTTACCTTGGATAGGAGGATACACCTCTTCGGATCCATTGAAGGAAACATTCCCTTCCGATGAGGAAATTATAGAGACGATGTCTCTGGATGAACGACCATGGTTCTCTCTTCACCACCGTTCTTCCTTCCTCCCAACCTCTCAGGAAACTTTACTGTGTCTCGAGCGGTTTGACTCTTGTCTCCCTTCCCAACCCCTTCAGACGCCCATTCAAGTTCATCAAACGTCAGAAGGAAACTTAGGGAACATCACGCAAACTCAACCGATCGACATCTCTGTTAAAGCAGGGATCGTCGAGAACATTTTCATTGGAGTGACTTGCACTCCGGAGGAGATTCAAGTTTACATTGCCCTTTTTCGTGAATTCCGCGATGTTTTTGCATGGTCATATGAAGAAATGCCCGGCATTGATCCATCTATTGTCGTGCACGAGATCCCAACGTATCCCGGGGCCAAACCTGTTCGCCAGCGTTTGCGTCCCGTGCACCCCCGCAAGGCGGCAGCTATTAAGGCAGAAGTGGAAAAGCTTCTCAAAGCAGGATTTATTTATCCTATCCCTTTGACAGAATGGGTTTCCAACATTGTCCCTGTCGATAAAAAGCAGGGCACCATTCGTGTCTGCGTTGACTACCGTGATATCAACCGAGCATGTCCCAAAGACAACTACCCTACCCCATTTATCGACCAACTCATCGACGAATGTGCGGGTAGCGAAATTTATTCGTTCATGGACGGTTTTTCTGGCTACAACCAGATCAACATTGCTCCGGCAGATCAACACAAGACCGCATTCATCTGTCCCTGGGGCACCTTTTCTTATAAAAAGCTCCCCTTCGGCCTCAAAAATGCCGGTGCTACCTTTCAACGTGCGATGTCGTATGCTTTTCACGATATAAAACACATCGTACAACCGTATCTGGATGACCTCCCAGCTCATTCAGCCAAACGTGCAGACCATCCATCGCACCTTCGTGAAATTTTTCTCCGATGCAGACACTATAATATTCGTTTAAATCCACACAAATGTGTCTTCTGCGTGGAATCTGGCCGACTACTTGAGTTTATCGTCTCCCGGGAGGGCATCCGTCTGGATCCTCTAAAAGTCGAAGCCATCGTGAATCTACCTCCCCCTGCAACTTTGCGGCAATTACAGAGCCTGTAGGGAAAAGCAAATTTTCTAAGACGATTTATACCAAACTATGCCGAAGTAGCAAAGGGATTCACTCGATTACTAAAGCGTGACACTCCATTCCGATGGGATGCCACAGCCGAAGAGTCGTTTGCTCACCTGAAAACACTTCTGGTCTCTGCCCCTTTGTTGCAGCCCCCGAATTACCACCGTGATTATACACTCTATTTGGCTGCCGCTGATACTACTATTGGCATGGTCTTGGTTCAAGATGACGATCATGGCACCGAGCATGTCATCTATTACCTTAGTCGCAACTTACTAGACACGGAAACTCGATATGCATACGTCGAGAAGTTGGCCCTCACAGCAGTCTGCGCCGTCCAACGATTCCGCCACTATATTCTGTTGCGCACTACCACCGTGATTTCAGATTGCAACCCCATGACATACATTCTCTCACGCCAATTACTGGGGGGCAAGTACTCAAAGTGGATCGTGATCCTCCAAGAGTTCGACTTGGAATTTACTGCGGCCAAGTCCAAGAAATTGCTGGTTTTTGCTGAACTGCTATGCTCTTTGCCATCCACCGCTGCTTCCTCACAAATTGAGGAATCGATTCCAGACGAAACTCTGTTCCTAATCAGCACCCTCGATCCATGGTATGGGGACATCATCATCTATTTACAGACGTCCTCCTTCCACCCCGAGACTTCGAAAGATGCTCGTCGGCGGATCCGTCACCAAGCTCAACCTTATCGCATAATTGGGGACACCCTATACCGTCTTGGGGTTGATTCAGTTCTTCGTCGGTGTCTCACCTTTGAAGAAGCGGAACGAGTTCTAAATGACTGCCACTCCGGCGCTTGTGGCGGTCACATGTCTGGATACGCTACTGCACAAAAAATCCTTCGCGCTGGTTACTTCTGGCCTTCCATTTTCAAGGATTGCATTCTTGCCGTCCGCTCATGCCATGAATGCCAATTCTACTAGCGGAAGATGCGTGCTCCTGCTGCACCTCTGCACCCCGTTATGTCTGTAGGCCCCTTTGCTAAGTGGGGCATCGATTATGTGACATGTAACCCTCGCTCGGCCGGGGGGCACGGTTACATCATCGTT
>APFE031135481.1:1405-13107 GCA_000404065.3 Pinus taeda
TGTTGTTCTTGTTTTCCCAGGATGGCGGAGCTTCTTTGTCTGATTTAGCTTTTCTGGGTCACTGTCTCCTTCTCCGACACCACTCCTTTCCATAGCTCATTGAAAATGAGGGTGTGTTGTACCATCCGGGACCAGTCAGGATAGTTCTCCTTGCCAGTGAGAACTATTCCTATCATAGAGATGATTGAATGCATTCTGTAAAAAGTTACTTCTGCTGATATAAAAAAACTTTGCTGATATATTAATACTTCTGATGGCGAGAAAAAAATTTGCTCTTAAAAAGCTTCCGCTGCTTAAAAAAAAAATGATTTTGATATGGAAATATATTCAAAATCATTCAAAATCCTGCTACGCCATTATTGATCATTGAAATGAATACATATATTCAGCAACTCTCGACAGTATCCAGCAATTATCAGAATGAATATTGTTGGAATTCAATTTATAATTCAAGAAACTCACTACACTGTACCATACTATCGGCTTATTGACTCCATTATAAACACTACTCCACACTCGAAAGATGTTCGCTATTTATAGAACAGCGAGATGATCTTGCAGTTTTCTTTATTATTTGCCTTGACAGTGCATCTACGCTAGCGCGCTGGGCTCACAAGTCAATTCTAATCTGGCAGGGTTCAGTTTAGAAAATAACAACTACTCAACTTAATTCACGCATATGAATAGTATGTAAAAACATATGAAAAGATTCACACTGCATCAAAGCCATTGGCACACCCCGACCGAGCATACTGTTGATGGACAAACGCATCCTTTAGAAATCCATATGGTCCACCAAGCACAGGACGGTGAAATTGTCGTGATTGGAATCATTTACAAGTTTGGCAGGCCTGAGCTAATGAATGAAATCAAGGCCATGAGTAACTCTAGAAAACTAATGCGTTTATTCATTTAACCAGCTATCTAATATATACAAGAATGTGATTTTTCAGTTCATCTTCTCGATGACTGTTCACATTCAGTTCCCCAATCACTGAGGATTAGGTGTCAACAGCTTCTTTCAAAATGAACTCACGAAGCCCATCTTGATCTGGAACTACAATCTTTTGCATGAATCTCACCATACCATCATCATCATAAGAATACCCTTCTACCTTGTTTTTCTTAGCCCCCCCCCTAGAAAGAGAAAGTTTAACTTCCTTGCACCATTCATCTACATCTTGTGCCCTCAATATGCGCTCCCGTAAATCAATCTTCAATGGAATTATTGAAAATATTCGTGGTCTTCAACTGAGTGCATTGGCTACTTTGTTCAATGTACCCTTGATGTAAGTTATGTCAAAATCATATTCAATTAGGAGTTCTGACCACCTTCTTTGCCTAACATTTAGACCACTTTGAGTAAATATATTTTCAATTCAAATTTTTTTCCCACCAGATAATGTCTCCAAATTCGTAAGGCATGAACTATAGCTGCTAGTTCTAGATCATGGGTTGCATAGTTTTCCTCATGTGTCCTTAACTTCCTAGAGGCATATGTAATCACCCTACCATCTTGTGATAATATCACACCCAATCCATCTTTTGACACATCGGTACATACTATGAATGGTCTATCCATATCTGGAACCTCAAGTATCAGAGCTATAGTCAAACATTGTTTGAACTTGGAAAATGCTTTCTCACACTCATTTGTCCAATTAAATAGTACTTCCTTCCTAAGCAATGAAGTGATAGGGATGGCTATTTTTAAAAACCCCTCCACAAATCTCCGATAGTATCCGGCCATACTCATGAAGTTACGCACTTCATGCACATTAGAGGGTGTTGGCCATTCTGAAATTGCATCGATCTTTGCTGAGTCAACAACAATGCCTTCACTGGAGATGATGTGTCCAAGATAATGGATTTTTGATTGGAAAAAAGAACATTTTGACATTTTTGCATAAAGTTTATTTTTTCTTAAGCATTGTAACACCAATCTCAAGTGTTGCTCATGCTCTTCTCGGGACTTTGAATAGATTAGGATGTCATCGAGGAACACTTGTACAAATTTGTCCAAGTAATTCCTAAATACACCATTCATCAGACTCATAAACACTCCTGGGGCATTAGATAACCCAAAAGGAACAACCACGAACTCATAATGACCAAAACGAGTTCAAAAAGTAGTTTTGGAAATATCCTCTTCTTTAACTCTGAGTTGATGATATCCAGATCAAAGATTGATCTTGGAGAATATGATGGCTCCCTTCATTTGATCAAATAGATCATCAATGCGAGGCAAAGGATATTGATTTCTAATAGTTACTCAATTAAATTGCCTGTAGTCAACATAGAGCCGAAGGGATCCATCCTTTTTCCTTACAAATATCACTGGAGCTCCCCAATGTGAAACACTAGGTCTAATCATACCCCTGTCCAATAACTCTTGAAGTTGCACTTGCAACTCACGAAGTTCAACAATAGATATTCGATAGGGAGCTTTTGATATAGGTTCGGTACCAACCTTTAGCTCTATGGAGAAGTCAATCTCCTGCTTTAGAGGTAAACTAGGAAACTCCTCTGGAAAGACATCGGAGAATTCTGAAAGGAAAGGATATTGTTCAAATGAAGAAAGCTCTCCCTAATTTAAAGTAATTACAGCATACGTTTGACATCTTTTCCTAAGACTTCTCTTCATCTACAAGAATAAGATAAGTCTTAAAGAAACAGGTCTCCTTTCCCCATGGATAACCATAGATTAGCCCTCATCACTCAAAAAATGAAGGGTTTTGCTTTGACAACTAAGCACAGCCCAGTGGGCTTCAAGCCAGTCCTTCCCAATTACCACATCATAATGACCAAGTGGCGTCACATAAAGATTCACATTTGTGACACACACTCCCAAGTCTAAAGGGCACTCTTTCACTAAGCATTCAATCTTTTGAGATCACCCTAAGGCCATTGTAACCTGATCAAAATCATTTTGCTCTATCACCACCAATTTACATTTCAATAAAGAATTAAGAGAAATAAAACTTTCAGTTGCACCAGGATCAATCAAAATACTAACAACCATACCATTTATATTACCTGATGCTTAACGCACTGTAGGCTGATGCTCGACCTGGCGGTTTTGCACAACTGCCTGAGTCCTATGGGCTCTACCCATATCTCTAACAGTGGTTTGTTCCTGCTCTGATTGTGCTTCATTCTTCTTTTCAGGGCAATCTCGCTCATAATGAGGTCCTCCACAAGTCCAACATCGATTAATGGGAGTAGTTTTCATAAATTTGACCCTTTTATTAGGTGATTCTTGAGTGCAAGCATTACTTTGTTGAAGATGTTTCCTTGGGTTATTTCTTTGGTTCTTAAAAGTATGATTCCTTTGAAATCCCTCATGATGTGAACCACCTGACTTATGTTTTACATAGTAGCCTCCCCTTCGAGGAGTTTTCCCATGGAATGATAGATTTGTGGTTTTATCCCCCTCTTTTTTCCCTAATAATTCTTCCTCGGCTATTATTGCTTGTTGCACTACTTCATGCAACGTAGTAGGCCTCAAAATGTGCACCTTTTCCTTTATAATAGGATTCAATCCATGCAAAAACTTGTTTACCTTGAGGGCTTCAGTATTTAGATGGGTAGCATATCTAAGAAACTCCATTGATCGTGTTTTATATTCAAGTATTGTCTTAGTTCCTTGCTTAAGATCATGGAACTCATTCAATTTCCTCTCCGAGTATTCAACAGAAAGGTACTTTGCTCGAAATTCCTCTTCGAATCGTTCCCATGTCAAGGTAGGCATGGAGTATCCTAATTGGGATTCTAATTTCCTCCACCTTAATAGTGCACTCCCCTTAAGTTGGTATATAGCCAACTTTTCCTTTTGGTTGCTAGAATAATTCCACAACTCAAAACATAGGCACATGTTTTCCAACCAAGATTTTGCTACCTCCCCTTTTGTGGCACCCTTAAAGATAGGAAGCTTAACTTTTTCCAACACTCTATATACATCTCCATCAGATGGTATTTCTTTCCTATCTAATTGAGATGAAGAACCAAGCACTGAAGGATTTCCCCCAACCCTAATAATCAAGACTTCAGTGATCTTTTGGAAAGATAACATCATATCCCTTACTTCCCTGATGGATATTTGCTCAGATTCTTTATCTTGTGGAGGTGGAGATGAGACTTCCTTCCTCCTCCTTGATGTTCTCTCCATGATTACTTAACCTGACCAAGGGAAAAGTTAGGTAAGTAAATAAATATCAGTAGGCAAGCCCTAGGTCCTAGAGTTTTAACCTGCTCTGATACCATATGTTAGGTCCCACCTTAACAACCATCAGTATTATATTAAGGCTGAGTCAAAATGCTATTTAAGTTTAAGTTTTTAAGACGTAAAAGTTAATGCAAGGTTATATATCTATATTTTTAGTTTTAGATGGTATTATTTACACTACATACTAATTTCTACTAACTAACTAACCCATGGTAATATTAAACTTCTCATTAAGGCTACAGGGTCATGGTTCCTCAAGATCCAAAACTTACAACCATAAGTCTTAAAATCACATTTAAATGATAGAGTCTTTAGTGTGATAAATAATATCAAGATTTACAAATCATAATTTCCAATAAGCTAATTGTTCATTCTATTGCAATTAAGAGTGTTTAAGAGTGACTAATTTGATTTGTTCTAGATAATATACCTATGAATTCTTTGGTAAAACAAAGGGAAGAAAAACAAGATAATTCAACTTCTAAAGGAGTGGTTTCCAATTATTATGAATTCATATGTGAGCTAACAATTACAACATTTCACCTAACCAATTTGCCTTCCATGGATTTTTACTTCAATGGAACCATCATGCTTATTCTTTGAGATATCTCCAAAAACACCTTGGTTGCAAATCCTAAATTTACCTAGTCATTTTTATAGACAATTCGTAGATGTAATTAGCTACAACCATTGAAGCATTATGTCAAACAGTTTGCAAGCATGAAATGTACAGCCATTGAGGCATTTTGTAAAACACTTACAACCATAACCCTTAAAGCGATTTCACCAAAATTAACTAACATGAATCTAAGATTACATAATTTCTTTTTCTTTGTCAGCAATGCCAAGAAGTGAACCTAATACATAAGTAGAACTGTCATCCATCTTGATGGCTGCATATACAAAAATTTAGGCATATAATGGCTATAAATATTTAAGAATTTTTATAAATAACTCGCAGCAATGTAGCTACAGCCATTGGGAATTTTGAACAACGGTTAATAGTCACAAAACAAGCTACTAACTGTTGAATTAGAAATCGGAGAACCCACAGTTTGAAGATTTTTATGCCAACGTTTCGAATCCCAAATGGGATCCATCATCAGGACTCTAAGAATGATGATAAAAGATGAGCTGCAATGGAGAAATAAATACTTATTGAGGTTTGATTTTGGAGCGCCACTGTCGGCTGGGAATTTTTATTAAGTAATTTTATTAATCTTATTTTATTAATTTATATTAATTTATAATCTAATGATTAATTAATTAATTTATTTATTTTATTAGTCTATTCCATTAATTCTATTGACGAATAAGTTTTAAAATATTTGATTTTATTAAATTAAATAAATAAATTTATTATTTAATAATTTTTATTAAAATAAAATTATTAAGATAACTTAATTAATTTTTATTAATACAATATTATTGATTTTAATTTTATTAAATTTTATTATTATTATTAATTTTAATATTTATAATTACTTATTAACTTTATTAATAAGATTTTATTATTTAATATTCTTGATGTAAATTAATAATACCTGAAAATTATTTATTACTTAATTAATTCATTATAAATTAATGGATAATTGATATATTAATTAATATATGTATATCCCCTTTATTAATATGTTTTCTTAATTAATGGGAATTAATATACTAATTAGTATATATGTATATATCCTCATTTATTAATTTATTAATTATTTAATTATAATAAATTCTAAATATTGATTAAAATTAATAAATTATTTAAGGGATATTGAAATATATTGGCTAGTTTATTTATTAATATAAGAAACTATCAAATTTCATCATTTATTAATTAGTAAATTAAATTAATAGCAATATAATTAGAATAAATAACCTAAAATACTAAATGTTAAACCCTAATAAATAAGATACTAATTAATTATTTAACCCATATACTAATACATATATCTATATATCCACATTTATTAATTAAGATTCGTTATAATTAATTAATTTGATGGTTAATATATATGATGATTAATTTTAGGGTTAATTATTATAAATATGTCAATATTAGAATAGGGTTAGTAGAATAACTTACCTGCTTACCTGTTATACCTGGGATGAGCTTGCGATCTTGATTCCTTGATCAATGTAAGCCAGCTCCTGCTAATCTCCATCCCGCTGTCTCTGTTTAGATTATGGGGGTGCTTGATAATTTCAAGTGCTTCTCTGATCTTTCGTCTTTGCTACTGCTCCTCCCTTGTGATAATTGATGCGCTTTCGAGGCATATATGGTGCTTAGTTTTTTCGGAGTGTTCAGCCAAGGTTGAGGTACAAGATCTTTCATTCTTAATATCGGCACCATGTTCTTTGAGCCTTGTCTTGAGGGAGCGACCTGTTTCACCTATGTAGCTCTTTCTTCAAATTGTGGGTTCTCCGGTTTCTAATTCAACAGATACAAACCACAGATCTCTAAAATCCAAGCTACTAACTATTAAACTATCAAACAAGCAATCACAAGTTTATTAAACTATCAATGTATTAACCATTAATACTTTAAAATAATAATTCCAAGTTTATATAACAAACTGATTTCATAAAAAGAGATTACTGGGTAAATCACAGCTACAAAAAGAAGTAGCAAGACAAACCACCAGGCAACAGCAGCAAATCTGTAAAATATAGAAGATTACAGAACCGGATTCTGAAACTCTATTTTTTGAAATCAACGTTGGGGCGACATGGCCATAAGGTACCGATACCCCCTGATGTTAAAATAAATTGAGACAGAAATGCCCAAAAATGCGATTATTTAAAACCACAACCAAAAACAAATTTATACTATCTCATTTATCCCTTTTGTCAAACATATATTCTGAAAACTTATCTACAGCTGTAAAAAGAGAAGGAAACCCCAAATTTGTGCTATTAACATGTTTTCATAAAACTCATGGCAGCCTGGATGCTTTAGCCATTAAGACATGATGTAAATCAAAGACATGATGTAAATCAACTTGCAATGAAACTGTACAAAAAAATCTTACATAAAATACACTACAATTATTGCAAAATTCCTTCAGCATTTATTGTGCGGCATTTGATATACATCTAAGTTTCAGTCAACAATTAGATAAGAAAAACCATGTAATGAACTAAAAAAAGAAACACAATATAATGTTGCCAACATACCTAGCAGTGAATTTATATAACTCAAAAAATGGGAGTGTGCTCCAGCTTCAATGAGAGTATGCTCCAGCTCCAATATCCTTGCCAACTCATTGTGAACCACTCGGTTTTCCTCCCAACCTTATCTAGGAAGAACTCCTCCCCCTAGAACCCCTGAGCTACAAGAGCTCACAAGTAGTACCAAAAGACAACAGTAGAGAAATTTGCAAGGCAAACTAAGGAAGAAAATTTTCACGTCCTCTCAATACCACTCATGCCCAACCTCAATAGCTAGAGGTCTTATGATTTTAACAAAAATTTCAGATTTATTATGGAAGCAATTGGCTACTCTCCATATCTCTCCCTCTCACTATTTTCCTCAAGTCTCTTCCACTCTTGGCCTCATAATCCCCAAGTGAGAATACATGAGACTAATATATAGGAGCAACCAATTCTTGTCATAAAGGAGGAGTAATGTGCATGCATTGGATTCCATTTAGAGGAGTGTAACTTATGCCATTAAGGAGAGGTATGCTTGCCTTAGTTAAGGAGAGTGTAACATATGCATTAAAGAGAGCGTAAGAGGAATATTTTATGACATATTTTTAATGAGTGAAAAGGAATATGCCATTCTTTGATGAGTGCATAAAATAGAGTATAATGAATTATTTAAGAGAGAGAGAGAGAGAGAGAGAGAGAGTCATGAAGAAGATGTGTGAATTGATTGAGGAGATAAAATTGACTTGTAATTCCTTTTTAATAATAATATCAGTCTCGTAAAAGATATTAATAATATTGAGTATTCAATCAAGATTGAACTATTAGGATTGATTAATGATAATTTAATTCGTTTTTCTTCAACTCTGCTTGATTACCAATTTATGTAAAGTTATTTACTATTTTTGGAAAGCCGTGCTTGAGATGATGGACATGACTTTCTATTTTTAGAAAGTCATTCCAGAATTGTGAGGATGAAATTTTATTTAAGGAAATTCATCCATGAGTGGTATTTTTATTCTGGAGAATAGGGATTCTGCACCCCTATTTCATGCATCTCCGTGCCTTGGTAGATTGAGGACTCCGCACCCTAATCTACTCCAAATATCCAAGCTTCCACAGCTTGATCTTTTTTAAATATTCAAGACTCCGCACCCTAAATATACAAGGTTCCACATCTTTATCTTTCTTGGATTTATGACTCCACACACTAATTTCCATGCCCTCTCATCTACTATGCTTTGAAACTTTGTGTTTCTCCTTATGGTACCGATTGTGAGCTTTTCCCCGTCTAATGGTTCACTGGTAAGGCCTTGTTCAAAGACCTGCACACATTACAATCTCAGAGATCAAAGGAATCAAATGAATTTCATAATGAAATTTACTTAATCACATTTTACCGAGAATGGTGCATGGCTTCCACAGTCATTTTGGTTTTGAAGAAATGACTTCCACAATCATTCATAATTGAACATCCTTGTTGGAAAATGACCAGGTACCCTACCACATCCTACTTAGTACAATATTAGACATATATAATCACACAAATCATTTATCATCCATAAATCATAATTAACCAACTATTCCGCATAACTGTGAGAATCCATGGGTATATGTGTCTCAATCTTGGATCACCATCCATGTCATACACCTGCTTCATAAATCAGATACAAATAGAAAAAACATATGTATAACATTTTACTTAACCAAAACCATCTAATACAGATAATCAATGATGCCACATATAAGAGGAAATATAACTATATAAAACATTGTTCCCAATCCAGTGATCAATCTGTCATACATAAACATAAAAGGAAATATAACTATGTATGTAAAATATTATTCCTTAATCGAGTGATCAACCTATCATATATATATAACCCTTAATAGGAGTAACAAAACTATACTAAAAAATAGGACACTACATCTAAAGTTGAATGAATTAACTAGAAATTTATCTCAGAATTTGTTTAAGTACACTCTGTTTTGAACAGTTGATTATTTCCATGTTTTCTTTTGATATCCGGATATGAGAATCCTTAATTGCTCTCCCATCCCGATTGACCTCTTTCACTTTCTTCATAATTTTGCCCAAGGAACCCTTAATTTCTCTTTAGATCCGATTGAAAACCACTTCACCATCCAGCCTTAAGATCTGAAGTAACTCTGTTATCTTGCCTTGTAGAAAATGTTTTTAGAACTTGATCCAGTCCTATTTGCTTGACATTTGACCCCATAGCCCAATGGTAAAATACACCTCTCTTTTCATCTAAGTAAGTGATCCCACCACCAAATCCAAATCAAAACCCAAGTACAATCATAACTAGCCTAAAATCAAATAACTAAACAAAGTTAAAACATAAAGAGAGAGCCCTCTTTAAGCATTAGGAAGGCTAGATCCTAATCTCCAAAGTAGCTTTGTGGTCACCTCCAATCATTTCTTTCTAATTAAATCCAGAGAAATATTGGAGTGATAACAGATGCTACTAGATTTTACCACCTACACCATGAGGAATTTTCCTGTCTCCTAGTCCCTCAGGATTTACCGCAATCCAAACTCGGATCACAATGCCCTAAACTAAAACCCACTCTGCAATATTTACCGCATATCCCAAGCCCAGGATTACTAGGCCCAACGGAGAGAAAACCACCTCTTGGCTTTAATGTATATCTTGCCATTCACCAACAAGGATTCCTAGGCCCACGAAGGCAACACAATCCTGGATTACCACAACCCATGGTCTGGCTCAAGGGTCACTAGGGAAGTGAATTTATCGTGATCCACAGTCTAGTTCAGGGACCACTAGGCCATGTACTCTATCATTCGGAGATCCACCCCACTAAACTTCGAATCCATCCGGAAATCCAACTCAACCAAAACATGAGAACCCCATCACACCATGGCTATTCGGAAATGGCAAGGCTATGATGAAAAACATTATTACACCTGGAAAAACTCATTCCATGATAAAAAATAACCACATGCAATGCCATGCATGCCAAATATAACAAGGAAAATACACATGAAATTCGATACCTGCAATGAAGCCAGTTGTAGTTGCTTGATCCTACCTTTCCCTACTTGATCTTTGCTTCCTCTTGCCTTCTTTGCCTTTCTTGCTCCAATGCCACAATTTCTCCAAGAAAACTCTAGGAGTCCAAGAGTGAGAGAGAAAAAGAATAATGAGAGAGCTCCAAAACACAATTGAAAAAAGGTTACCAACTGATCCTCAGAAGCCTTTTTATGAATGAGGCCTTTATTTCTTCATTTTCTATCATTTTCCTTCAATTTTCTCCTCACATGCACTAGTACAAAATGGCTAATTAATTACTAAAAAACGACTAAAATTTGTATATAAATGGCCATTTTTCAATCGGTGACCAGTAGTAGATAATTTACATTATCTTATAACACAACCAATTTTTAGTCATTTTTATCTATGTCATTAATTGGTTGTCTCGATTTTATCGTCTAGTAGTATATTTAGTCATTAATTTGGTCATTAATTTAGTCATTAATTGCCACAATTAATGACCAAATATACAAAAAATTATATTACTATATGATCATCCAACAAAACCAATTAATGACCAAAATGTTGGTCGTGTTGTAAGATACTATAAATTAGCTACTAATAGTCATATATATGCAAATTTTAGTCATCGTTTCAAACCAATTAATGACCAAAGAAATATCACTACATTTTGGTCATGTTATAAGATACTGTAAATTAGCTACTAATAGTCATATATATGCAAAATTTAGTCATCATTTGTAATCACAAATTTATCATTTGCAGTAGTCGATTATTTTTTTTTAATAGTTTCATATGCATTATATAAAAAATTAATTTAGTAGTTTATATTTATTTCATTTACTTTAATTAATAATCATTATAAATGACTAATTTAGTCATGTATTCATTTTATTTGTGTTCATCATTAATCAATATAAACTACTAATTTAGTAGTTTCAGATTGATTTTATGTGTTCATTATTAATCAACTTAAATTAATTAGTATGATTTTAAAAATGTCTTACAATGTGCATGTTCATCTAATATGAAAATCAAGGAAAATTTTAAGAACCCCCCCTAAATTTATAAGTATAATAAATGGGCGAATCTCCATGGTATATAAGAAAAATGGAAGGCGATTTTATCAATAATATAATATGTATATATAATGTTTTGGCGAATCTCTCACCAGGCATTGCGAATATTTTACTCAATTATAAAATCTTGTAAGATCTTGGTATTACCATGGGTTATCATAAACCTGGAGCTTAAAAATTACTGTTAGTAATTTATAAATATTAATAAAATTAATAGTT
>APFE031135486.1:0-21001 GCA_000404065.3 Pinus taeda
AATAAATTTCAAACCAATCTTAAGCAAAAATTTAAAAGAATCTACACACCTTTTTTCACTTTGTAGGAGCTCGATATTTCCTCTAATGTATCTCTGTACATTCAAATCATCCAGTTCTGAAATTGTGACCTGCAGTAGCCCTCTATGTCCTCTTTCCTATGCCACCAGCCTGATCCAAATTGGATTCTCCAAGGAAGAGTTATTCGAAATCTCCCACAGTGACCTGATTATAGACTAGTTCAGTAGAGCAAACTTGTACGACGTGCCATGAGTCACTGTTTCCACCTTTGGCTCTAACAAATATATACAAGGAACTACAATCCGTCCTCTTTCTATACCTTCTCACGAAATTTCAATCTGATGCTCAGAGAGAATGTTATAACGATTTTCCCCAGGTCACCTATTTGAAATGTAATTCAGGAGTCTGCAAAAAGACCAAATTCCTCAAATCATATCTCTGCAAATATAGCGCGAAAAGGTCTGAAATTCGGACCTGAGCTTCAGCGCGATGTCTTCTCAAATGGGTTTTTTTTAGCTTCTGAAACGTCGCAGACAAAAATTTATAGCGAAAATGCCACGATGACCTGTTTGGAGCAGCGAAACCCTAGAATCCAAAACTCTGATACCAAATGTTATGAAACCAGCTCAAGAAAAGATAGAAAAGATAGATCAACGCCTTAGAATTCAGCTCTTCGAGGGGGAAACCTCCTTTACATTACATTAAATGAACAATTTCTTGGATGATACAAATGACAAAACCTCCTTTCTATATATAGGAGTCTAAGGAGTCACAATATAACCCAACCGACCTAACAATAATAATATAAAGCCACAAAAATAACAATAGAGGGATTCTATGGGGCACAGTAATAACAATATGGGGATAATAGGGGCACAACAATGTTAATAAGGTGTACAATTACAATAGTAATGGGGTAATCACTAGTATTATAGGGACCCAACAGATCTAGCAAAAGATTTCATGATCTCCTTGTGATATCCATCAAATTTTTCAATGAATTTGAGCCATCTAGTCTTCTGTAGCATCTTGTTGAGTTGTGGGTACCCTTCCATAAACCTTGCCCCTACAGGCTCTACCCTGACAATGAGTCCCATGGTATCTGTTTCGTAGAATTTGCTATCCTTCATAATTACTCTCCTGGTGTATGAAATGCACTGTCTGTGGGTATGGTGAAAAAGAACTATGAGTTTGTGCGGAAAAAGTAGACAGTGGGGGTTTGGAGGGATGTGAATACTTTGGTCATATCGTGGTTGTGACCGTTAGCAGATGGAGTTATTAGAGACCATTTTAAGTACAAAGTATGGAGACCGTAGTAGAGATTTGGTATGATGAAATCATTATAGACCGTTGGGTATCGAATGTGGAGGATGTGGCGGAGATTTGGTTGTCAAATCAAATGATGATTTATTAAGGAGACATATGGTCATTCATATTATATATAACTTATGTTTATGACTTGCTATTTGAAATAAATTCGCATTTTACCTTAGAACTTAACCATTTGCTTGATAATTCTTTTGGTGTTGATCCGTAGGTACTTTGAGCATGGTTGATCTCCAAAGCTTGATTCTTCAATTTCCTTGCATTCATGATTTATTTGTGAGCTGTAAAATTGTACCAGAGCTGATAAGTAAGTTGTAGCTACAGAATCAGATTAGCTGCGGAATGGAACCAGCGGCAGAATGTGAAAATAAGGAAAAGTGAAATATGGATTATGAAATATGGATGTACAAATAAAATGGAAATGAGTTATGACAGTGAGATGGAATGAGATGTAAGATAAAATGAAAAATAGGGTGAAATGGAGTAAAATTGTAAAAATAAAATGTAAATGAAAAATGACAGTGAGATGAAGTGGATCTGTAAAACATAATGAAAACTGAATGAGATGGAATGAGAATATGAAATTGTAGACTCTATACTGCAAATAAATGTAACTTTTTGTCACTAATTACAAGAAGGAAATGGAAAATATAGGATGTGAGAAATCTTTGGTTTTCACCCTATATTTTTTGTATAAGTATGCCAATCAATGATTGGTTTTCAACCTTATAAAATTTATTATTATTTTTTTATCAATCATTTCTTGGGAAAAATAAAGACTACGTTAGTGGAGAAGAAATATTCTTCTTCACTAGCTTCATTTAAGAATTATCGTGGAAAATCCTAATGAACTCCTCTCTTGAAACTGGTTTTTGATATATCTTCAGCCGATGACTATTTACAAGAAGAGGTACCTTTTCCTCATATATTGTTCTTATTCTCACTCCTCCATTGTTAAATAATTTTTCAATCTCATATGGCCCAAGCCAAAGAGTTTGAAACTTCCCTTGAAAATCGTTGAACTTTGAATCAAACAATAGTTCCCAATCCCCTACTTGAAATTTCTTTTCCTTAATATATTTATCATGCCATTTAGCCCTCTGTTGTTGGACTATACTAGTTCTTTGGAATGCATCTTGCCTGATTTCATCAAGTTCATTGAGTTACTCAAATCTATGTTTCTGTGCCTCTGATAAATCCAATCCCAATTGGACTACCATCTTGAAGGTTTTGATTTGAAACTCTATAGGGAACAGGGCTTGTTTCCCATAAACAAGTTCATAGGGTGTATTTCCCATTGTGTTCCTCCATGTAGTTCTATAGGCCCATAAGGCTTCAAGAAGCCTTTCTGCCCAATCTCTTCTATGTAGATGCATAGTCTTAGTGAGAATTCCTTCAATCACCTTATTTGTAGATTTAACTTGACCATTTGCTTGTGGATGATAGGGAGTAGATTTCCTATGTTTGATCTCTTGTAATTCTCAACAAGACCCTCCACCATTTTAGATGTAAATTGAGATCCCTAATCTGTCACAATTTCTCTTGGAACACCAAAATGAGTGAAGATGTCCTAAAAAAGAAAGCTAACTACAAATTTTTCATTAGAAAAAGGTAAAGCTTTGGCCTCTACCCATTTAGTGACATAATCAGTGCATACAAATATATATATATTTTTTCTTGGATGAAGAATTAATTGGCCCAACAAAATCTAAGACCCGGTTTTCAAAAGGTTCAATGAGTACCTAAACTTGTAGTGGAATTTCATTTGAAGGAGCAGGTTTCCCTACCCTATGGCAGTTGTCACACCTCCCAAAATATTCTTTGGCATCTTTGAAGATGGATGACCAATAATATCCTAAAGAAAGGATTTTATAGGTTGTCCTCTTGTCAGCAAAGTGTCCACCACATGGCTCATCATGACATGCCTTAAGAATCTCGGGCATTTCATCTTGCCTAACACATCTTCTGATCATAAGATCTAGGCCTGTTTTATAGAATTCATTAGTGATCCATGAGTATCTTGCACTTATCTGAATGATTTTTCCTTTTTCTCTAGGAAACAAATGTGAAGGAAATTTCCACGTGACTAAGTAATTAGCAATATTTGCAAACCAAGGAGTTTGAGTAGTCAGTGAAAAAATATATTCATCAGGAAACTTATCTTCAACTGGAGTATCATCTTTGATATTATAAATTCTAGACAAGAAATCAACAACTGTGTTTTGTTTTCCAGGTCTATCTAGCATAGTAATAATGAATTCTTGCAAGAGTAAAAGCCATCTTGTAACTCTACCATTAGTAATAAGTGTATTCATTAAATATCTAATTACAGAGTGATCTGTATGAACAAAGGTTTCATAGCCTGTTATATAATGTCTGAACTTGTTGATTGCATGAACAACAACTAAAAATTCTTTTTTCAGTTACAGTAAATTTCAACTCAGTGTGAGTCAATTTCTTACTTGTATAGTAGATGGCATAGGGAATCAAGTCTTTTTGTCCTAATACAGCTCCCTGAGCTGTATCTGAAGCATCTGTTGAAATGTGAAAAGGTAGTTTCCAATTTGGACCTCTCAAGATGGGTGCTTCAGAAATTTTTGTTTTTAAAGTCTCAAGTACTAATTGGCAGTCAGGATTCCAATTGAATTCACAATCCTTGGTGAGTAATTTGAAGAGTGGGGATGCTATTTTAGTGAAATTTTCTATAAATCGTCTATAGTATCCTGTGAATCCTAGAAAACTTCGAACATCCTTTTGGCAATTTGGAATTGATAATCTAGAGTTGACTTATACTTTAGATTTATCAACTTTAATCCCATCTCCTTAAATGTGATTCCCTAAACCAATACCTTCTGTAAACATCATAAAACATTTTTCATGGCTTAGTGAAAGGTTTGCTTCCTTACATATTTTAAGAACTCTTTCCAAATTTTCCAAAGCTTCTTCAAATGTATTCCCATAGACTGTAAAATCATCCATATGTACCTCTACACAATCATGTATTAGATCAGAAAAAATTCCTAGTACTGCTCTTTGGAATGTTGCAGGTGCATTACATAACCCAAAAGGAAGTACTTGGTAGGCATAAGTTCCCCATGGAAAAGTAAATGTGGTTTTTTCTTGATATTCAAGTGCCACCTAAATTTGATTATAACCACTAAAACCATTCAAGAATGAGAAATACATCTTACTTGCTAATGTATCTAACACTTGACATATAAAGGGCAAAGGAAAATGATCTTTAAGGGTAGCTTTATTCAATTCAGGGTAATTAATGCACAACCTCCATTTACCATTCTTTTTAGGCACAATCACTAAAGGGGAAACCCATTGGTTGTCTGAAATTGGGTAAATGAAGTTTACATTCAGCAGTTTTTGCAGCTCTTCTTTCACAATTTCCCTAAGATTTGGATTCATTCTTCTCTGAGGTTGTTTGATAGGTCTGCAATTTTCCTCAATGTAGATGTGATGAATACAAGTCTTAGGACTAATTCCTTTCATGTCAGTATATTCCCATGCATATGCAGCAGAATGTTGTTGTAATGTATTAATTAGCTTTTCCTTTTGTAATTTCTCCAAGTTATTGTTTATGTTCAATGTTCTCCCTAGAAAGATTTCAATTGTAGAGCTACCAAATTCTTCCATAGAATAAAGATACATCTGCCTAGATGGCAAATATTCAATGTTGGATTTTTCTTGAAATTGATCATGTTCATATTCTTGAGATGATTCAAATATTCCATTGTATTTAAGATTTGACTATCTTCACTAATATTTGAAATAGTAAAGAGAGGTTGAATGTCATTTTCATCATCAATCCATTCTTTGTCATCTATTTCTGTGATTGTTCTTGCTGGAGGATATAGAGTGAATTTCTTTGCTGAATTCCCATCAGAAATATACATATCACCAGATCTATAGCTAATGAAAGCATCAGTTGTGGCCAGCCAAGGTCTTCCTAATATGAGTGGATGTCCTCCTAGATTGTTCTTGGGGGTTAAGATCATAAAATCAATAGGATATTCCCAAGAATCTAAGGATATTCAAATATCTTCGAACACTCCATCTGGTTTGATTACAGATCTGTCCGCTAATTGCAGTAATGTAGGTGTGTAAAGAAGATTCAGAAGCTTGAGTTGTTCCATGGTTTGTTTGCTCATGATGTTTATTGCTGCCCCTAAATCAATCAATGTATTTGGAATTTCAACTCCATTGATGTGTGTTTTCACAATTGGACTTCCTAGATCTACATATTTTTGTATGGAAATTTGTCCCATCATTATATCTGTTATTTTTCCTACCAGGTGAATTATTTTTGTTTTATTGCTTTTCTTCCTGGTTTCTTTATGCTCGAATCCTTTATTGTTTTAGCTAGAATTGGAATCTCCTTAATCGCTTGTAACAAAGGAATTTTGATACAAACATTTTTCAATTCATCTAGAAAATCATAATTGGGCAACATTATACACTTTTCTACTCCTCTATCAACTTGTAGTATTTCAAGAAAACGAGGTGTAGAAGTAGATACTGGCTGCTCAATAATAGGAGTTGAGTTCACTGGTTCTTTCTGTTTTTCATTTTTAGTATTTTGATTTTGGAGAGATGTTCCCTCAAAAATTTTATTGGGTTGTAGAGAATTTTCCTCATAATTCTCTTGTTCTTGAATAAATACAAACGGTCTTTCCTTTTCCAATATCCTACCAGATCTCAGTTGAACATCATTAAGATCTAGAGGAGTGATCATATAAGTTGGAAATTGTTGTCCTTCCACCATGTAAGCATTTTGAGGATT
Source organism: Pinus taeda (assembly GCA_000404065.3). Taxonomy (NCBI): domain Eukaryota; kingdom Viridiplantae; phylum Streptophyta; class Pinopsida; order Pinales; family Pinaceae; genus Pinus; species Pinus taeda. The sequence continues at coordinate 6,138 of APFE031135486.1, forward strand.
TTTATTGTTGGGGTTTGGTAATGGTTGGGTAGGTATTTGATTTGGTTTCTGCTGAAATGGTAGTAAGAGCTGAGGACTTTGGTTTTGTTGTGGAATTTGTTGTGGAAATGGTAATGAAAGTTCAAGGTTCTGATTTTGAAGTTGTGGCTACTGATTTTGTTGTGGAATGTGTGGGGGATGATAATTCTGATATGATGGAGGATATTGGTAATATTGATAAAATCTTCCATAAGGATTTTTTACTCCTTGTGCCCATGGTTGAGATTGAGATTGAGGTTGAGGCCAAGGTTGTTGCCAAGAATTCCAATTTGGTGGGGGTTGAAGATACATTTGATTGTTAAATCCCTGTTTTGTGGCCCCTACCAAGGTTTTCTAGATACAAAGCAAAGAGGTTCTGCTGAATTTGGAACTGTTTCTTCTTGAAAAACAACCTTAAGGCCTGGAATCAAAGGACAACCCTTTGTTTCATGATTCTCTGAGCAAATCATACAAGTTTCTATAAATTTTGCATCTAAAGGGAATTCTCTTAGAGCATGTTTTTTTCTGCATTTTGGATAGAAAAGCTAAAGCATCAACCTTGGTTTTCTGCTTGTTTTGCAACTTAAGGGTGTCTATTTTCTCACTAAGACTCCCTAGGATATCTATTTTGAATTTATCAAGCATATTACCAATTTCTGCCCTACTCACTGATCCAGTTGCAGACTTACTTACTCTAACAAGAGAAGGATCTCTTGGACCTTTCCCAGTTTTGGATTTCCCTCTTGAGAGATGAACACTTAATTCTCCTATATCACTTAATGCGAGTTGAGAGATATCTCCCTTCCCCATCATGTTAAGGATGTCTATCCATTCATCTCTAATGGCTTTTAGTAAAAGAGCTTTTAAGGTATCTTCATCTAAATTGTCCATCTTTGCTCTTTTCAAATTATAGTTGAATCTCTCAATGAAATCCTCTAAGTTTTCACCCTCTATTTGCATCATTTTGAACTCTTAATCTTTGTGATTGGTAGGCATGCAATAATCCAAATACCTATCCAAAAATACCTTCTTCATGTCATTCCATGTTCTAATGGATTGAGTGACTAACCCCATGAACCACTTCAAAGAAGCTCCTTTCAGTGTTGAAGGGAACAACTTAAGTTTTTGAGAGTTTTCTAGATAACCATAGGTTCTACACAAGACTTCAAACTCAAATAAAAATGTTTCAGGATCCTCACTTTTTAACCCATGGAAGTTTGGGAGGATAGAAGGTGAGGTATTTTTCATTGTGGCATTTGTTTCTTCATCCACTATAGGGAATCCAAAAGAATTATCTATTTTCCTATTTCCTCTACTTCCTCCATTATTTCCTCTACCTCCTCCTCTACCCCCCCTCCAAACAATGTGAATTCTCCATCTTATCCTTCTTCTGCCATTATAGTTTCTTCAGGGTCAGTATAGGGTTCAACCTGCAAGGTTACTTTCTCCTCCTCTAGTTCTTCTATTGATGGGATATGGGAGAGAGGTTCTACTTCTTCTTCCTCACCAGGTATTCCTAATTCTTCAACTAAAATGTGCTCCCCTATGGAGGTGAAAAAAGCTACTCCTGTTGTTGGAGATTCAAGATGTTTCTCCCCTATGACTGACTTGGTAGATGAAGTAATAGATTCTTTTGATTGGATTTTTGCCCCTGGAATTTCAGGAGTTTTATGGCTGGGAGTATGAGTTTGGGATGGAGGTATATATTTTCTTGTTCTCGGTGGAGTAGGTGGTCTTGTAGGAATTGAACTCTTGCCTCTAGCTATAAATCTACCCCTAGAGTCTCTTTCTCTATGCAAATCATTTTTCTTTTAATGTAAGAGATAAAGTTACCTAGTTACACTTCCTTGGTAATGGTGCCAAAATGTTTAGTCAATTTAGTTTCCTAAATTGCTTTGCATAAATTATCAATCGAGGCTCGTAAGCTGATGAAGTGTAGTGGACTCTATGTGCTAGTTAACCCTTCTTACTTCGTTGTTTTGTATTTTTATATTGTTTTGTTTTGGGGGTTTCCTTGATTTCTAATGATGTACAGTCTAAATTATGATGAGACTGAGTCTAAATTTCCTAAAGGTGAACTAATCAAAATCTAAGTTGAAGGAAGGAAAAACAGAGCATCCATCCTATTTTATCATTTTAATCCTAAGTCAAAAATTACAAGTTGAAGTTGTAAGGCAAATTGAAATAATTTATAGAGAATGAAAATTGACTAAAGAACTTTTATTTTTCCAAGCCTCCGATTTTGAAAGATAACTTTCTTGAGATGGAAAACGAGCAACTTACTATACTTTATAGTTTAGAGAACTAAATCAAATATGCGGAGAGTAACTAATTGATTTCATTCCTTATGTGAAGTGAATGTTTAACCATTTAGTTAGGATGGATATCAGTTTGAAAGGGTGACCAAAAACATTTATCCACACAATACATTGGCAATCTGAACTAGGAAATAAATAACAGAGGAAACAAACAGTGAGAAAACTAATCAACGAAGCATCCTTGTTACTTTTCCACCTTACCTTGTTAAGACAAAGCAAGTTTCATTTATGAAATAGATAGGAGAAACAAGATTGCACCATCAAATTCCAACATTATCCTACTAAACAGAATTAAAATAAAACAAACTATAGGAAATCAACCTAAACTACAAATACTACTAAAAGTAAATAATGAAATTAAACTGAACAGTAAACAAAATAACAAAAGAAAAACCTCATTCAGTGCAAGGGCCCTCTTCAACTGATTGAGTTGAGCTGCTAACTAGCTGAAGATACTCTTTCAAATGATCACTTGGTCAAACATGACTTCATATTATTAATAGGAAAATAAGTTCCAAAATTACAGAGATGTAAGTCTGAGCTTAATACATATAGAAATTTGAACTCCTCAGTTATTTACAACTGATATTTAAAGAAACATTCCCAACTGTCTTTTGAGAGAATTTAGCTATAGGTGGTCTCCACATATTACAACAGATATGAATAAATGATTGATCTGCTACAAGTGACTTTAAGTTAGCAAGATGGTTGCATGAACTGTTATCACTAGTGGCTGGTTCGAGTTAATGCTACAACAAAACTGTCGAATTTATTAATTAGCCACGAAGAGTGGACACAAAGTCCTATTGCTCTCAGGTTTCTTCGTTTGACTCCACCTTTGACTGTGGTCTTGAGCTGCCTTTTTTGTCAATCTGGGCTAGGTGACTAGGATAGGATCCATGTCATGACCATTCCAGAGATGCCCATGTGGCCAGTTTCCTTGCTTGACACATGTAACCTGTTCAACCATGGAAGTAACTATGAAACACACGATTAGCTGCAGAATGGGCTATGTTCCGTAGCTAATTTGAAAAAACTTATTTCAAATAGGAAAAACATAAAAGTATAACATGTTAATCATTTAATGTCTTCCTTTAGACAAAATCTATCATTTATCAGTGATGGGGATCTGTCTTTCATGGAAAAACAAGAGAAAGAAGTGAGAAAAGTTGTCAAAGAGAGAGTAATTCTGAGGGCCAACACCTACTCATAAGTTATTTTCTCATTAAGGAACCAAGAGAGGGAGGTGGAATTCAAACTCCTATATAAACATGCCATTGGAGAACTAAAAACAAGAAGTAGTAGAGCATTGTTATGCTGTAAAATTTGCTCCTTAGAAATCCACTATAGTGGGAAGAGGATTTCACCATTGAGAGAGTCTTCATACTTCTTTGAGAGAGAGAAGAAGCTTTCAAGGAGATTGAGGAAAGGAACCTCCTTGTTCAGGATTGTTTAGCACCATTCCTCAAATTGTTCTCAACAAGTGTCTTAGTATTCATCTATTGTATCTATTCAACATTCAGAAGTCAATAAAGGGATCCCTTTTCCATTACTTTGTTGACATGTTTACTTTATCAAACAATGTTTATGTTTTTGTTTCTTAGTTTTTAGTTCATGTTTATATATGCACTATTTTCACCATTTATAGTGCTTTGTTGACTCATGCTTTTCCACTAACAACAACCAATTCTCTTGTTTTATTTGTAGGGAACAACCAAATACAAAGAAGGTGTATTTGGTACCCCACAGCAACAAACACACTACCACTCATAAAAGATAAATCAAAACCAAAAAATAACTAAAAGAACAAGCATGAGAATTTCCAAAACTATCAAAGGAATAATCATTAATTGATTTGTTGTTTTGATCATAACTAATAAGAGATTCACAACTCGTTTGATTTATGAGAGTCCCTTTTTCTTATAAAAAGAGATTTGTAATTGGAGGATCTTCTAAATTATAGGAGTTATTACAATCAGCAAAAATATCAGGATATAATGAGAAATGACCACTACATCAAATAAAACTAAATGCCTCTCCGCTAGTAAAATTATCATTACCATCAGAGACTGATAATTGAGTTTCCAATTTTACTTCTCCACTATTTTCTTCACCACAAACAACAAGTTCACTACTATAATTTGAAATAATTTCAAGAGTGTAATTAATTCCATTAAATTCATATTTACCTTCCTGAAATTGAGAATTAAAGTGCTCTAGACTGTGTGGTTAATCAACATTATCAATAATATCAGAAAACTCGGAAGAATCATCCCTAGTATCTATTGTAGCATGTACTCTTAGAAAATAAGGATCTTCAAGTTCATCATAATAATTTTATATATAAGGAAGAGAGTAGATGTGAAGAAACCATTCTCTTAGGTTTGTTTCAGAAAGTTTATAATCAAAATTAAAATTGAGATAGATTAATTTAAATATAATAAGAAAATTCACTACAAGTTCACCTTCTAACCTTGTAATTTTTCAAGTTCCCAACATACTTCATTGTATTCATAATCTTGAAATGCATGTATAAATTTACTTACAAACTGTTCCCATGTATGTATTGAAGTGACCAACAATGATTGGCACTATGGTAATGTTTTTGTGGCAATGGTGTACCAAAAGACACCTCTTAGTAGTTGATTTTTCGCTGCAAAGGATCACAATCAGAATTGATGTTGTTAGTGGATAGACTTAAACAAACACAACATTGAAAATAGTGGAAACAATGCATACACAAACATAAACTAAACAAAGAGGTAAATACACAAACAATGTTCAAATGGATCAAACAAATCAACAAGATAATGTAAAAATCTCCCTTTATTGACTGTTGGTAGTAGAGGTTGAATACAATAGATGAATCTTAGACACTCGAAGAGAATTATTTGAGCTATGGTGCTAAAAAATCCTCAGCAAGGGGGTTTCGTTTCCGCAATCTCTTTGCAAGTTTCACCTATCTCTCAAAGAAGTTTGAAGACTCTCCAATGGTGGATTCCTCTTCTCTCACTATGATGGTGGCTTGCTTAGAAGAAATATGGTCAACATGCTAGTGCTTTTCCTTTTTTTGGCTTCACCAATGTAATGGTGATTTTCTCTAATAGAAATTTGGCTAGCATAACAATGTCTCATATTTTGGCTCTCCAATGGCCTGTTTATATAGAATTTTTTGATTCCATCTTCCCCCTCTTGGTTCATGCATGATAATGACACATAAGTAGGACAAGATGATCCCATTGAGGCTTGCATATATTTAAGGCAACTTGAATTCAGTTGTACTAGACTAAGCTCATGTCAGAGAATCGACCCCAAGTGTGGGGAGTGGTCCTGAATCACTGAGTCATCCTTTTCTGTAACTGTGTGGATTTCAAAGGATATTCTACATGCACGCATCTATCAAAGAAATAGTCGTGCAACATTAATTGTTTTTACTTTATAAACTTTGGACCTTTTGAGAAATTTGATTTTTTAAACTTCATGATGTATTTGGCTGGAAAATGTTCACTTGTGCATTCTTTTGGACACATTTTAGTGTTTTATGGATTGTGCTAACATGGATATGATTTTATGTTGTTAAAAGTTGCCCCCTGATGTATGAGGTTAGGAGGAAGCGTACAACCAAAATACATCACATTTTCTTTTCTGATGGAGAGTCTGATCAATTTTTCGAGAGAGAGGATAACTTGTTGTGGATGTGAGCAGAGAAAAACCCCTTGACTGAGTATAAATTTTAACCATGCTCTGGTGAAAACCTACAGAGTGAAATACAAATGTGTCTATACGAGGTAGGCATGTCCCATGCTCGTTATGATGACCAATCGTAACTGATTAAAATCCAAAAAAGAATGGTTTTGTCCATTCAACATTGTGGTAGTTGACGTACTGATAACTGATGATGATAATTCTTGATACCCTCAAGGGAACTTCCTGGTCAAATAGACTTAATATGGTTCCCTTATGCTTAAAACAGGTGAAGCACTATTGACTGGGGTAGTGCGGTATGCATAGGTCTAAGCGTTTTTTGACCTTGTATCATGGTGTAATCATTGTTTGATGAGGTGCTTAGTGATGTGGGGGTCCTTGACTAAATGAAAGAACTACAATGGTAACTAAGTACGACACCACCTTGACATGAAATCTTGTGTTGGTGTCGAATTTCAAGGGAACTGATGGCATCAGTGGGCAGTAATTGTTCCCATTGTGCCACCCAAGGATATCCCTATTAGGGGGGAGTATCCATGGTACTGTCCTATCCTAGAATGCAAATTTTGAAGTTGACAGAAGAGGAGCGTTAACCGCCAGACATGTTGAGTCAGGGAGTCAATATGAGATGTAAATAGACTGTAATAACTTGGGTTAGGTAAGGAATGATAGCAAGAGCTAACAATATAAGAGGATATGGACAACTAGGTCGAGGTTGGAGCTTGCTGTGTAAATGGCAGTGGAAAAAACATGTTTACTGATGGTGATGGCCCTGGAGTCAGTAGGATTTCTAGGGTGGGTGTAAGTATGTTCTAACAAGTGTGAAAAATGGAAAGTGATTGTTGGTTAGGTGTAAGCTCCAACCAAGGGTGATTAGAAAATTCCGCTAGGTAAAAGACATGAATAGCAAAAAATGTGGGTGGGAGTATTTTTCCTAAAACATATTTGTACACTTGCCAAAAGAATATGAGGGAGATTTGGATGTACAACCATGGAGACAGGTGCCCCATAATGATGGTGACCTATATGGAGGTGTTGTATTTTTTTTTGAGGGCGGGGGCCCCATTTTTTTGTTTCCATGTTGAGTTGGTGAGATGAATGAAGTGACACAGATGAGCTATGCAATATGGGTGAATGATAAGCCAAATGTAGCACACAGAGGTGCATCCATCTAGATCCATCGTAAAGTACTAGACATGGCACAGGAAATGGTGTGCATGTGGAATGAGTGTAGCATAATTAAGATGAACTTCAAAGGATGTAAGTGGGACGGTTCCCAAGTCAGCTTAAGTGGTCATGGCTCCTATTAGTGAAGAGAGGTGTACAAAGGTGAAATGAGCCATGAGCGGGGGGGGAGTTCTATCGAATGATGTAGATGCTTATCTTATACAAAGGAAAGATGGTGATAAACATGGTTGAGATGAGGGACCTTATTGTGAATTTTGGAGAAATGGTGTTAGGATATGCAAAGCTTAAGAAGAAGCCTATCCTGGTAAGTGGAGAATGATACCTGCTCTCTTATTTTTTTAGCGGGGTGTTGGTCAAAGCGGATCATGTGTGATGTTACTGCAATGGACACAACTAATATCCCAAGTGAAATAATTGTTTAAAATATACATATTATTTGTCACTGATTGAATGCTATGAATTAAAGAACTAGAGAAGTAGCTGACACAAATTTCTCAGTGTGTGACAGGCCCAAAAATGAGTTTTCTCATTTACTGGAATGGGGAGTTCCATGATGAAGATGGTGTGGTATTGATCCTTATGTCTCTTTTTATTTTGTCAATGAATATCCCAGGTTTCTGTAATGGACCCCAAAATATGGCAAAAAGAGAAAAATCTCAGTTATGGGTGGTTGTGGCTGTTTGGGAGGAAGCTCTTGCATTCTTGTCAGTGTAGAGGGGCCAAAAGTGGCTTCTTCAATAGGATGTGGGAATTGAATCCTAAGTTGTTGAAATTCATGTAACATATGGCGTGCCTCAATGTTATGAGTGGTATCGATATAGATTCCACATACTAGTCTGGAACTAACTGAGCAGATAGTGTGTGAAGCGATACTGCTCATAGTGTGGGATGTTGCTGCCTTGTTACTAGCTGGAATATCCACTCTAGATTGATGGTGGTGATGGGAGGTGAAATGATAGGGGCCTTGCCTTGTTGTTGGCTATCATTTCTCCTCAAAAACACATAGAATGGACCTAGATGCTTCATTCCCAACCTGTGTTGAATGATTTGATGGTTCGGTCTCTGATTTGACTAAATCAAATTTCTCAGTGATAAATCACCACATGAATCCTAACAATGGATGGAACCAATAAAGATGGGGACAATGTCACACATTATGGTTTCCTACACAAGTCTAGCAAGTGTGACACATGTGCCTCAATCTGGTGCTTTGAGTGATGTGGGGAACTGGGTATAATCAGTTGAATGCCCTTAACTCAGGGCATTGGTTGATCAAATGTTTTAGTGTGTCGCATAGAGTGCAAGTGGACAACAATATGTTGTTTTCTTATTGAGGTTGTCTCTGATCATGGTGGGAGGTTGATGGTCTTTACGAGGGATAGGAGCAAGAAGCTTATTCCCTTACGATGTAAAAAAATTTCTTGGATCAACCTCTATTGAGAGTGATGGGGTATTAGATTGGGTAGGTGCACCTAATGCATCCCATATTTGGGGAGATCAAGGAAATGATGAGTTTAGTGCTCATACTTTTCATAGATGGTGCATGTGTGTTTGGTGTACATTGTCTTAAGGCACATAATTATGCTCTTTTCTCTGTTTGGGGGGGAGGATAGACCAACGAGAACAAAAGGGTACCCATCGTATGCTCTAAGAGTAATATCAGAAGGCTTGAGTTCAGGGTATCCTAGTTTCTACCAAATGGATTTGGACATGGTACATGTGGAAGCCCCTTCGTCAACGATGCAACAATGAATGTTGATGTTTTAGACTGAGACTGGGATTTGGAAAGCAATGGTTGATGGTAGTTGTGGAGTAGCTTTATCCAAGTCAAAGACCATTAAGTGAGAATTAGATGAGTTAAATGCGCCTAGAGTAGAAAGTAACACTTTCTGTTCAGTTGAGCGTGTTTGCAGGACTTCTAATGCTGACATAGCTAACAATGATTGTGCTAATTCATCGACTATGTTGTATCTATGAGCAGCTTTCGAGTTGTGTCTTGCACACCATAAAGGTCCTTTGACCGCATTAGGCATCGATTCTACAGAAGACCAAGGAATGGTCAATGACCCTGTAGGTATTGTCGTAGTTGAGGTGGACAGATTGGGCTCTCGGGGAGCTTCACAACTTCGATTTTGTGTTTACAAGAGGATATCCTCTCCTGTCATGAAAATATCATGTTTAGGAATTTTATGGGGGTTCCCTCCAGATGGATGGGGAGTTTGTTGTTTAGTGTTAACTACTCCCCGATGGGGGAAGTGGTCTTGCATTACTATAGTTTGTTGACCTCCTTACCCCCTATTGTCTTATAGCCTTTTTAAGTCAGGAAGTTGAGCATAATGGTGAGCATAATCACCATATTCCCCACAGATAGAACATGAATGATTAGTCCGTAGAATTGTGTTCTTGCCTTGTTTTGGTGGGTTATTTTTGGTCGATCCCTAGTTTTGGTTTTGGTTGGGGTTGCCCCTTCTCGGTGTCCATGGGGTTAGTTTTTAGTTGTTGCCTCCTTGTTCGGGTTCTCCCTTTCTCTTATTTTTAATATTTTTCTTAGCAATATTCAAGGGTTTAGCTTAATTAAGTTGTTCCTCTGACTGTTGTTGTGAAGTGAGAGAAGGTTGCATTAGATTCACCCTTGCATTGTTTTGCATTGGTGGGTTAATCTATTTTTGTACTGTGAAAGGAGAATATTGGTTCCCTTGTCCCTGGTTAATATACGAGCTATAGGAAGAGGACATTACGTCTGTATTCCTAGAGGGGTATTGGTTTCCCTATGGGGGAGGATATGAGCCTCCCTTAAGGGGCAGATATTGTTTAACCCTACTGACTGTATTCTGCATAGGTGGGGGCTGACCTGGGTAGTATCATGTATGTTTCAATGGTGGTGTGTTGTGCATAGCATCAAATTCTTGGTCGTTGAATGAGTATCTAGGGTACTGGTAACTAGTTTTGAGTGGGTTTTGGGTAATGGACCCAATTAATCAATCAACAGCATTGGATGTGCCTAGGATCTCTCTATAAGTTTGCAGACGTGGGGAATTTGGAAGCACATGATAGATGTACCCAGACTAGGTGTAAATCATCTCCAACTGTTGAGATTTACTAATGGCTTCTTCCTCGGCCTTTAGGGACAAATTTTCCATGTATTTGGAGATTTCAGATGTGAGGGATCTCAAGAATAAGTCCAAGATGACCTTATCTTCAAACTCAGTTTTACACAGGCTACTGATTTTTTTCCATTCATTTATATGATCTGAGATGTGGGTAGCAGGTGTTTGTTTGAAGTGGGTGAGGAGTTGCAAACCCGAATCATGGCAAACTAGGAGCTGGAAGAAGGTAGGGAAAGTTGTAGCTAGTGAGCTAAAGTTTCCATGTGATGCAGAAGGCTGGTCAACATACCATTTCGCTGCAAGCCCAGTTAGGGTGTGTTGAAATAGTCGTAATCTAACAGTATCATCGGTGACATTATTAGATGAACACCAAAGGTGAAAAGTCATAACATGGTTTCCTACATCTTCACCCTGTTTTCCTTTGAACTTTGGAATATCCAAAGGAAGCTTGATGGGAATAGCTAGCCAATTCTCGTCATGGGAAATCAAGTCATTGGTTAGCTTACTCAAATTTGGTAGGTTTAGTGAAGCTAAAAATGGTATCTGTGTGTTACATTCCATCGTAAAACAATTTTGGACATCTATATGCAAATGGGTACTCTATGGGGAAGTCTCTGGAGAACTACCTTGATGGGTGTCTCGGGGAATGTCTTGAGGAGTGGTGTGTGGGCTCCCTAAGAGGGTAGCACTTGGGGATCCTTCTGGAGTGGTGAAGGATGTACTTTTTTGGGTAGGGGTTTCGAGAAAAGATGCACCAATAAAGGAAGATCCAATAATGGCGGTTCTGTGACGTCCTCTATGTCTAAAAGGCGAGAGTTCTAGTACACCTCCTAGTAAGGGGGGGAGGTTTAAAAAATCTCTAGATCAATGGGGAGCCACGAGGTCCTCTATGGTGTTGATTAGAGTGTGTGCTACTTTGTGTATGGTGAGGGAAGGATATAAGTATCAATGTAATATGATCACATACATAAAAAAAACAAAAATATAAATAATTTATTTCCCTTTTATAATTAGGTTATTTGATCAAACAACAAATAAGGGTTTTTGTTTTTTGCATATGATAAAATATCCTATGAAGACATAATCGTCCTTTCCACTCTCAAAGTAACTGGGCCTTGTGAAGATATCTTTTAATGGATCCCAGGAAAACATCTCGAAAGAACTAGCGATGCATTCCAACAACCGAAGAATCAACCAAGGTAAGGCTCAAGTGTTGCATGCACTATCACCTATAGGGAAAGGATGCCCTCTATTTTGGCCACTAAAGTAACTTCATCCCACATGAGCATTCAATTCTTTAGCTTTTTGGTAGTCAGTTACTAATATCGAGCACAAGATGGGCCAGGTAGCCCCAAAGAGTACTGCACATACTAGACCTAAGCCGAACCCCCTCTGAATCGGGTTTATGCTATGCTCGAGTATTCTTTTCCGTGGGATTATTGAAGGATTTTAAGCTCCTTAAAAATTCAAAAAAATTGTTTCAAAGGTGTAACATTGCCATGGAGGCTTATGGGATGCCTAACCCCAATGGTCCTAACCTGAACTATAAATTTTTTGGTGGCTCCCGTGGGGAAAATTAGTTGGTTCAAGTTATGTTTGTTTTTAAGGAGTCTTAATTCACTTATGGTGTGATTTTGTAAGCCAAAATAGAGTAAGTACACAAATCTCTGAAAATTGGATGCCATTGAGTATAAAGTATATGGAAGCTTGGTGTGTGATGCAAGTGAGCATACAAAGTGTGATCAGATGTAGATATGTGATGATCTTTTACAATATCCCTCTAACTACACTAAGTGTTGATTGTTCCTTGTATGGAAAAAAGAAATATATTGTGGATTATGGGCCACTTACTCTTTCCCTATTAAACTATGTGGAGTTTAACATGGGAGATGGAAATTCAAATTCTTTGAAGAAATTTTTCATATGCAAGCTCAGGTTTGTCTAAGAAAAACAAGGGAAGCATAGAGTACTTACTTTTTCTACTAACATTTTCACCTAGTCCCAACAATGCAAAAGATTTGGTTAGTGGTAATATTTGTGCTTTGAAAAAAAATTTCATATGCAAGCTCAAGTTTGTCTAAGAGACACAAGGGAAGCATAGAGTACTTACTTTTTCTACTAATTTTCTCCTAGTCCCAACATTGCAAAAGATTTGGTTAGTGGTAATATTTGTGGATGATAGGCCACTTAATTTTTTACTAATTAAACTATGTGATTTGTAGAAAATTTTAAGAAAATAGTTTGAAAAACATATGTGGAATTTGACTACTTAATTTTCTCCCTAATTAATTTATGTGTGTATTTGCAAATTCAAAATGAAAAATGCTCTAATTTATCCACCATTTGAGGTTATGAAATAAACCAAGGGTATTAAACAAAAAATACAAAATGCAAAGGTGAAGGCAATTCACTAAAGGCTGCCAATCACCTGAGAAATGATAAAAATGCAAGGCTCATTTTTGCTTTTTCCTTGACTGTGAGGGTTTAGCGACACCTAGACGCATGCACACATCTGTCAAAGATAAAGCCACGTGGGTGAGAAAGAACAGGAAAATTTTCACTTCTGCGGGCTCAAAATAGGTCCTTGAGGTCTGTTAGCACTCAAATCTACCTTAGGCTGAAATAAGGTAAGACTCAAGGCCACATCAAACCACGCTCAGCCTCGTAGCTAGCCCTACGAGGACAGGAGAGGGCTCTCTCCGGGTCAAACTCGGCAAACGATAATAAAAAAGGCTCGAGATGACCGAATTGATGACTGATTTTAGGCTAGGTATGAAGTACAAAGAGTTTAGAATTGATTTTTAATGATTTTGTTGAATTCAAGGGAACGACAAATTTGGGTGCAGGGATGAGGCACAGTTTTTGTAGAGGTCTACTTGGGGCAAGATAGGCGATTTTTTTGATGTCTTAAAGAAGGTGAGATGGGTAGATCAGATTGGTGAGGGGCTAAGGAGAGCAAGGGAGTCTCAAGGATTCTCCTTAAACTGAAGAAAACATAGAAGATTAAACAAATTTAAAGGTAGAGCATAACAATTTCATGGATTCTACCTTAACACTTCATTTGTTTAATTACAAAAGATTCAATAGAGATAATTGTTGAGCCTCAAACCTGCACCTTCCTATACACCCTCTCAGCCTTCTTTCTCCACTCACTTCATTCACCCAGTTGTTAAATCATTGCATTATAGTCTAAAAAGGAATTTTTATATGGTTTTCTGACTATGCCTATGACTGTTGTTTGGTTTAGTTTTTTTTGTTCATGCAGCTGTGGAAACTTGTCAGTTTCCGCAACCAGCATAGGATTCTACAGCTATTTTGTTAAAAGCTGTGCTACAGGTGTCCTATGAAGAAACGAGCTACATGGGCAAGCTCCAGGTGGCGGATACATGGAACGTGTCCCTTCAAATCAGCCAAATCATCCATGGAAGGTCACGGTCAACGAAGGTCAAAGACAAGGCCAACCAAAGAGTTCAGCGGTGGTACGTCACTGTTTTGAGCACGTGAATGTTACGTGGCACAGTCCTCAGCTCACAAAGGCACCAGCACACCTGGAGATCGTTCCCGAGACCTGAATCCAACAGCTACCACTCCGCAGATTTAAGAGACATGATGACAGTTACACTAGATCTCGGCTGAAGGGATCTACGTGTCTTTAGCAACGCAGTTAATAGCATAGGAGTTTGTTAATTAGCTTTAGCATTTTTCCATTATAAATAACACGTCGATGAACGCTGTAAAGAAGTTTTTTTGGAGATATGTGAATTCTGAACTGTTTATGTGAATTCCGAACTGCTGGTTATCACCCCACTGTTTTATATGTTGCTATTTTAATACATGAGAAGACTTTTCTAAGTTCATCCATGTGATTACTTGTTGACTGGCTGAAATGGCAGAGGGCCCCTGCATGCTGAAGCCTTGTAAAGTTCCCATTTAGTTTTATTATGTTTTTGCTTTTATCATTAGCTTGTACATAATATATTGTTTGATGTTTCTGTTGTTTATATTGTTCCCTTTGTTTTCTTATAGCTATCAAATGATCAATGTTTTTCTGCAGGTTTTCTTAGGCAGCCCGGGCAAATTTTTCATCTTTTTGATAACTATTGGCATATGAGATCATCTTGTCCTTCCTACTAACTTTCATTTTCTGAAGTTTAATTTCAACATTGTCTTTTCCAAGTTGTGATTTGCTTATTTATTTTTCTGCTATTTAGATATCATACTGCTCATCAGTTTATGGTTTCTTTCTATGGTCAAGTGACTCTATTAGCAAGAAATCAGAATATTATTAACTGTAATGTGATTTAGTTATCATATTGCTCAAACTTATTCATGGTTGCTTTCCACAAGGTAGATTGAGCTGAATGGTAAAGGATTTGAAGAGTTCAAGTAGTGTGATTAGTTTCTTATATGCAATTTAATTTCTTATCATTTAGATATCATATTGCTTAACTTGTTCATGATTACTTCCCACAAGGTAGATTGAGCTGAAGGGTAAAGGATTTGAAGAGTTCAAGTAGTGTGATTAGTT
>APFE031135492.1:0-11522 GCA_000404065.3 Pinus taeda
CCCCCCCCCCCCCCCCTCTCAGTATTATTTCCAACATACATGTATTGAAAGAATGTACACAATGAACCATCCAAGTCTTGATAGAGACAATATAATGTCTCTTGAATCTCATAATAAATGGGGCTTCTACATATGAGGTGACCCTCTAACTCTATCTCATGTATATGGAAAATCTAGTAGATGTTATTGAGAAGAGGAATATCATGACAATTAGTTTCAACTTGATGCTAATGTGAACCCACTTCAAACGCAACAAGGGGAATCTAAGAGAAACATCCAATCCTTTGGTGTGTATGTGGGTTAAATAATAATAGCCCCTCTCATTTGCATGAAGTGTACCTAGTACAAATCCATCTTAGAGTCGAGGCCATGAAAATATGAAGTCCAAGTAAACTAAATGTATTGTCTATAAATAACCTCTCTAACAACATGATATAAGCATATGATAATGACATTTACGTTGGAGGTGTATATCTCTTGAATTGTATTACAACTTTAATCTCTCCCCCACAAAAATGTGGCATGTTCCCTTGTGATGATGCATCAACCTTACTAGAAAACAACCTCATGATGTAAAAGGAAATTAAACATGATTTAACTTTAATAGTGTTGCACATTCAACCCCCGTCTCACACTCATGGCTAATGTGAGGTTATTTAAAGAATTTATGTGGATACTATCATTTTTATCTGATCTTATGTACACAATGTTCTACATTGACACAGTTGGGTTTTTTAAGCAAACAAAATATTTATATCAAGGGTTCACTGCTTATGCATTAGCGCTAGAGAGGCCTTTTCTTTCTGAATGATCTATTGATTATCTACTATTATATGGGAGAGCACTACAAGCTCGATCTCAACTTGAAGTGTAGATATTGTGAGAAATTTAGACCAAGGCTTTGCAAATTATCTAAATAGGGGACATTACAAGGGTCATCTTGAATGAGGATAACCAAAAGTTGTTGGTTTCAATCTTCAAGGCAGAACCATGGGAAGCATCAAAGAGCATGGAACAATACAAGGGTTGAAGCTCAAATGGTTTCATGGGACACTTCTATAGATATCATCAACCAACGATGAGTAGATATCTTCCTCATTTCCATCCCCTAAACACATCCTTTCTTGCACTAAACCAAAAGTAAATGAATCCTGTTGGTTTTGATAAGTGTCATTCAGTGTCATTGTGCAATATTTCATATAAGGTCTTGACAAAAATCATTAGCAACCACTTAAAATTCCACTCAAGAAAAATTATCCCATAAGAGAAAATGGGATTTTCTAAAGGGAAGTATAATCCTATAAAACATTGTAATGGTCCAAGAATATATTCAAAGTAGCCAAATAGATGGAAATAGTGGAATGGCCATAAAGTTAAAAACGAAAATTATTTTTGTAAGTTTGGACACTCTTTCTTATTACCTTTTCTCCACCCATGCAACTCTTCTCACAATTATGTAATAAGTAAATCTAAATACCTCCCTCATAAAAAGCGCTGGATATGTATTGAAATAATGTAGACAATTACCCATCCAAATCTTGATAAAGACAATAGAACATCCCTTGAATATCATAATAAATCGGGCATCTACAGATGAGGTGATAAACAAATCCTTTCTTGCACTATTACCAAAATAAATGGATCTCATTGGTTTTGATACGCGTCATTTAGTGTCATTGTGAAATATTTCATATAAGGTCTTGAAAAAAATTATTTGCAACCATTTAAAAGTTCACTCAAGAACAATTATCCCATAAGAGAAAAGGGGGTTTCGTAAAGGGAAGTATAATACTATAAAACATTGTAATGGTCCAATAATATATTCACAATAGCCTAATATGAGTTGTATTCAGTTCTTAGGTGAACATGGCATAGTCTAATTGTAGTAGTCGTAACTTGGTCAAGTTTTTGTAGTTGAGGCAAGACTTGGTTGGGTTCTTAAGTCCCAAAATAAAGTAAGGGTAGCTGTGAGGGCATGATAGTTAAGCAGTTCCAACGCATGCCAAGGAATGAAAAGGCTTGCTAACACATGCTAGACAGTGTCAGTGCATGTTGAGGAGTGTTAGGGAGTGTTAAAACATCACAAGGGAGAACTAGGTCATAATGCATGGAAATTAATGAATAAGAGTGTGTTCCAAGGAGTCTCAATGAATTACAAGTGTCTCAAGGATAAAGTATGTTAGGATAAGGTCAGAATAAGACTTGTAGGAGGCAAGCCTATGGTTACAATAAGGGCCTGGACAATGTAGTTTTAGACAAAGGGATACTTTGGGTTGGGCACAACATTGTTTTTCCAATGACTTGGTTGGGTTCCCAAGTCTCAAAAAAAGTAAGTTTGTCTATGAGGGCATGACAACTAGGGAGTGCTAAGGTTTTACAAGGAATGCCATGAAGTACCAACACAAGCTAGATAGTTCCAAGGCATATTTGGTATGCCAATACATTCCAAGTGCTAAGGAATTCCAAGATGTTTCAGGTGCCAAGGTGTGGCACCAACACATTCTAGTGTGTGTTAGGGCCAAGTGTTAGGGAAACTTGAGGGAGCACTAGTTTCAAATGCATGGAAATGAATGAATAAGAGTGTGAAGGGGAGTGTCAGCAAGTTTTAGGTGTGAAAGGTGTCATGGAGTGCTAGTATGTGCTAGGGAGTTCCAAAGCATGCCAAGGAATGCAAGGGATTTTAACATGTGCCACATAGTGCCAATGTTAGATGTGCCAATTGTTGTGGCATGTCAAGATGTAAACTACGTTACTTAGTTGTTTTATGACCACGGTTGGATGTGAGCCTTGTCTTCATAACTTATTAAGTTGTATGATTTAAGATTCGATATGAGTAGCCTAAGATGAGTTATAGGAAGTTATTAGGTGAACACGAAATAGTCTATTCATAGCAACTGTAACTTGGTCAAGCTATGGTAGTCGAGGGAAGATTTGGTTGGGTTCGCAAGTTGCAAAAAAGGTAAGGTTAGTTGTGAGGGCATGATAGCTAAGGATTTTGAGGGCATGCCAAGGAATGAAAAGGCATGTTAACAAATTCTAGACAGTGTCAATGCATGTCGAGGAGTGTTGGGGAGTGTCAGGGAATCGCAAGGGAGAACTAGGTCAAAATGCATGGAAATGAATGAATAAGACTATGTGTCATGGAGTGTCAGTGAATTCTAGTTGTCCCAATGACAAAGTGGGTTAGGAAAATTTTCTAATTCTAGTGTACACCTTCAAGTGAGAGTACTAAGTTTACCAAAACAATTTCATAGATTTGCCTTGTCTCTTGCTAAGTGCAAGTAGTCTTTAGTAACATGCATGTCCAAGGCTCACTAAAGATCAGAATTGTGATTTTAAAATTTATGTGTGGTTCTTAGAACATTATTAATATTTTTACATCATTAGAGTTTCACTTCTAATCCAAGAAGCCACTATTGTGTGCAAAAATATTGTGAAATAACCAAATTCCACAACATGACAAATCGGGCGCCTTCAGAATTTTATATGCCAGAACATAGAGAACATATGGTGAAATATAGAGGTTGATAGATAGATTATCTTATGATCTATAACCCTACACAATCAAATTCCCAAGAACAATCTCTAAGAGTTAGTTATTAAGCATCAACCATAGCAGTTTGTTTGGTTTGGCACTTTTCTCCAACTCTAGAAACACACATAGACTTAAAATAAATTGCATACCATGTTCTCATTATAAATCCAAATTCCAATCCTTGAAGTCTATGGTCTGCTAAAGCAACCAAACACAAATAATAGAGGAAGATTTACATGGAATGAAAGGTCTAAGAGTTAATTATCTTGTTTGCAATCATGGCATTACCTCAACAACAAAGTGAGCCCAGATCATGTCACTGTGAGCTTCCATGACTCCCTTTAAAATCATAAGCTACGACCCTCAAATGATGTCAGCTATTTCAAGGAAGAGCCCACGCTCCTCACAAAGCATCTACAATATTGGTGAAAACCAACAGAAGATAACATGATAATGTTAAACCATGTCTCAAAATAACAAAAATGAGTTATTGGGTGCAATATAAAAACCCTGTTAATACAAGAAATTAACTAACCTCTATAAGCAATTCTCGTGGCTAACTCATATTCTCCACTATGATAGGGCACCTCATAGTTTGAAGACCCAATTCCACTACCGAGCTTGCACCACTTTCCAAGTTACCTTTTGAAATAAATCCACCATCCTTATCAAACACCTACAAATTTTCCAAGGTAATAAACAATTATACTTGACTGACAAGTTTACAATGATATTTTTATTTTTTAAAATGCTAGAAGAAGAAATTCATCAGTTGGAGAAAAACAATCACTCCATGGATGGACAATACATAAATAAGCACAAGAATATCAGAATTGTAAATGTAAATCCTATTATATCATAATGATAATGTAATAATTTAAAGCGCCTGTAAACACCAAGAATGGAGATGAAATACCCTTCAGTATTATCTCAAGGACTAGCAGGAAAATAGATTATGCAGTCTCTTAAAGATAGAACCTTTAGGAAATAAAACAAGAAATACTAAGATTGAAGGCAGATATTATCCTACAACATTGTTGGCATAGAAACTGAGAAATGAGAATGACACTTAGTTTTTGTAAATGTTCATCCTTGTTTTTGCCGACCTGCATGGAGGAAAATGCAGAATGATTCAATGTGCACATTTTACTTGGCTAAGCTACCTGAGACTAGTTCCCATTATGATTTTTCACTTTAAGGGCAAGTTATATTAGGCTCTTACCTTGATTTACCATCATAGGCTACCCAAGAGGTACTTTCAAGTACATGTAAGAAACTACTATAATTCAATTTGTAATTGCAGAGTAACCTTTACTACATGAAATTTGTCATCAGGCATATAGAGTCTAGGAGAATTTATTTGATCATTTCAACTTGTGTATCATATTTTGTCTATTGGTTAAAAAATGTGACAACTATCAAATCTGAAAAATCCTTGTAGTAGAACTGTGTAAAACTTAGTTGTTGACATCTTTGTCTTTTTATGAAAACAAAGTTATGGATCAATGCAACACATAGATCCATGTGCATGCAATACTTTTTGCTATCATGAAATAGATATGAAGACACGTGTTTGACCTCCAGCATTGTTCATTATACCTTGTAGCTGTGACACAAAAAATAAAATCAATATTCTCTATGCCAATACAAGATGTAGGAAGAAAAAAATCTTAATGAAACTAGTAAACAAACCTTGTTATAGAATTATCTACAATAGGCATGTTTCACATTCTAGATAATCTCTCAATGACTATTATCTTATATTCTCTTATCGCTTATTATAGACTAGTACAATGGCTTAACTTTCATGTATTCTAAGGAAGCCATGTTGCATGTTTATCAAAATTTGAATCATGGGATTCATCCTACAACTAAATTAACATAAATTTTATCCAAAATTGAAATCAGGAAAATTATTTAGAGAAGAAGTATCTATATTGTAGTTGTATGTTACAACCCACACTAATTAGGTAAATAAAAGAAAATTAATTGTGGAGGCATAAGTAGCTAATATGGTGTTTAAAATAATTAATGAAAGTTTTGATAGTGGAAAACAGACCATATTAATCTTAGAAAGCACCCCACACATGGATTATCGACCTCCAAGTCATTACAATGTGATTGAAGGTCATTAGTATTATGACAAGGAAAGTTGTAAGGACTCGTTCCCTTACTTCTAAGTAAAGGATTTTCCAGAATAGTAATAAAATTACAGATTTGGAAAGAGGATTTTTAGCTGCTTTAACTACCTCTATTTTAGCCTAAAGGCTTGCTGCAAATTAATTCATACTTGGGTTGTGGCTAGTCTGGAAAATATTGCAAACATGTTCACTGAAGACATGCTGGTATGGTGTTGCCATGCTACTTCCTTTTACACTAGCTACTAGAAAAGAGATATGCCCAGAACATGTCATGAATGGTCAACATTCTGAGGTCCCAACTCGTAAGTCCTGACTGGGCATGTTTCTTCTTTTTGAAGCTTGAGGAGCCAAGAGTAAATAGTCCCATTGATGCCAAGTTATAAAGCAATGATCCAAGTTCCTTGACAAGAAAATTTGTGCATATCCATGTGAGATGATAACAACCACCATTTTTCCCTTTTAAAGGATCCTTAGTTATGTTTCATATCATTGTAGTAGTGACAAGGACGTTCCCTTGTTTGCAACAAGAAGAATTTCTCACTGATGATACATTGACAAATATTTTTTACCTTAGGGATGTCCTCTTTCAGGCATGGTATGTTATAGAAATAGTCTTCTAGCAGGAAATGATCACAAGGATCCTTGATGAGAAGGTTCTTCAATATATGGAAGAATCTTGGAAAGAGTATATTCAACTAGAATTTTACAGATGCGGTCTGGAATATTATGGAAGCAAGCATGAAAGAAATTTACTATTTTAGTTGCAACATGAAGGCATAATTGAAGTATTTTATCATCTTGAGAAAGGAGCCTCATCATAGACATTTTCTTCAAAGAAAGAGGCAGTTCGTGAAAGAAGTTAACTAGATGAAAAAATGAAAGAAAGAGGTATTCACATCTTTAGATAATAGTTCTTCTTTAGAAAGTAGAATTCATGTATTCAGAGGTATGGTAAGATATATTTGGAATCATGTGCATTGTATGTCTTGGTTAAATACTAGATGAAATAAGGACTCTTCCATATGGGTACTCAATGTATAGAAGAATGACAATTGTGCATAAAACTTGATGATATTGATCAACATTCGATATGGTCTCTTGAAAAATGAAAATGAGCCATGATAACTTGAGAGGGAGATGCAAATACCTTGATGGATATGATGTTGAAGCTTGTTGATTGATACGTTTCAGGGACATATTGATTGATGTTTGCAATTTGAAGAGCATGGCAAAGGGAACTCTGAGTATTATGTGAAAAGAAACCAAGTAAAGCGATGTTGATATTAGAGGAAGCAAGTAGTATTATTTGATATCACGACTATAGGTTTTTATGACTTGGTAACTCTAATATTTATGGTTTTTTTGAGATGTGATTTGGCTACATGTTGTAGGAGTACATTCTAGAAAGATAACAATTGAGCTAACATATCTGTAGTTGTTTGGATTAATTCTTAAGAAAGGAAAACTAAAGTCTTGGAAAATTAGAAACCTTGGATGCTTGAGCTAATTCATAACCATATTCATGAGAAAAAAAATGACTTAAATTATGCTATGATTGGATGGATTTGTGGAGAAGTGTAATTGGAGACAAATTCTCTTACTCCTACCCACAAAAATTCATGCTATGCATCATAGTCCATGGCATATCTTCAATCTATTATGTTCAAAGCCATGTATGATGTAACTATCCAGCATAACAAAACTGTCATTTCCAAGGACCAAAACAAGAAAACTTGTTGATTTCTTAATTGACGTAGCTTGCACAACCTAAATAATTAATTATGTTTGTTAATGAAATGATGTTTTCTTTATTTACAAGTGAAGTAATAACACATGATAGATAGTTCCAAGGCATGATAGGCATGCCAAGATGTGTCAATGCCAAGGTGTGGCTTGAATGCATGTTAGGGAGTGTGAGGGCCAAGTGCCAGAGAAACACAAGGGAGCACTCATTTCAAATGCATGGAAATGAATTGTCAGTGAGTTCCAGGTGTGCTATGGATGGAGTGAAAAGGTATGCTAGCCAGTGACAAGGCATCACAAGGGAGAACTAGGTCAAAATGCCTGGAAATGAACAAATAAGAGTGCAGTGTGACGAGTGTCAACGAATTCCAGGTGTTCCAGGGACGAAGTGTGTTAGAAGAACTTTAGAATAGGACATGCAGGAGGCAAGCCTATGGTTGTGATAAGGTGTGTACAAATTAGTTTCAGAAAAAGGGACAATTTGGGTTGGGCACAACATTTTTTTGTTAATGACTTGATTGGGTTCCCAGGTCACACAAAAAGTAAGGCTATCTATGAGGGCATGATAGCTAGGGAGTGACAAGGTGTTCCAAGGAATGCGAGGAAGTACTAACACACGCTAGAAAGTTCCAAGAAATTTTAGGCATGCCAAGACATGCAAAGTGTTAAGACATGCCAAGAAGTTCCAGGTGCTAGGATGTGGCACCAACACATGCTAGGGAGTGTTAGAGCCAAGTTCTAGGAAAAGACAAGGGAGAAGTAGTTTGAAATGCATGGAAATGAATGAATAAGAGTGTGACAAAGATTGTTAACTACCAAGTACGAGGTGTGTTAAATGTCAAGGAGTGTTAGGATGTGCTAGGGAGTGACAAATCATGCCAAGAAATGTAGGGGATGCTAACACGTGCTACAAAGTGTGAAGGGATTATTAGGCATTCTAGGTGTTATGGCATGTCAAGATGTAAAAAAAAATTCTTAGTTGTTTAATTTTACACCACGGTTGGATGTGAGCCTTGTCTTCGTAACTTTTTAATTTGGATAAGTTGAAATTATACATGAGTGGCCTAAGAAGAGTTACAGGAAGTTCTTAGCTAAACAAAGCATATTTTAGTTGTAGTAATTGTAACTTGGTCAATTTGTTGCTATAGTCAAGTTGTTGTTATAGTTGAGGAAGGATTTTGTTGGGTTCCCATGTTGTAAAAAATGTAAGGGTAGTTATGAGGGCATGATAGCTAAGGAGTCCCAGGGCATGTTAATGAATGGAAAGGCGTGATAACACATGCCAAACAGTGTGAATGCATGCCAAGGAGTGTTGGGGAGTGTCAGGACTAGCCACAACATTATTTTTTCAATGACTTAGTTGGTTTCCCAAGTCGCAAAAAAGATAAGGCTATCTATAAGGGCATGAAAACTAAGGAGTGCCAATATGTGCCAGGAAATGCAAAGAAGTGCTAGCACATGCTAGATAATTCCAAGGGATGTTAGGCATGTTTTTGGGGCCTTCATTTTGAGTTTTTGCAGAAATACAAGATAGGAATAGGTGGCGAGGATGACCAACCGAGTTGGGGAGCTGACATCCGAGGGGGGGACAGGAACCAAGAGTAGTCTGACAATTGCAAAAAGGTGGAGGGGGAGAGCAAGAGAAACTGAGAAAGTAGAGAGAAAAGGATACCAAAGGTAGAGCCAATCGAGCAGGAAATAAGTGGAACTGACAATCTAGGTGCAGAGCATAGGATAAAAGGCAAAAGAAAGGATGGGAAAGGGTTGGTGATTACTAGATATTGATGAACCAAGTGAGCCAGGAATCAATGCAGCCTTCCTGGTTTGTGAAAGGCTGGTACACCCTTGCTCTGTTGCTCTCTGATCTGTGGGTTGGGCCATTCTTGTTATTGATCATCAAGCTTTGAGCCTTCTGTACTTATTTATGTATTTATTTCTATGAAGCGTAATGAAAGAGACAATTTTCACCTATGATGTATTGTTGAGTTATATATTGGTTCTTTAAAATGTTTAATATCTGTATATCTTCTATATGATTTCCTAAGGTAAAGTGAGTAGAATAGTGTGGTCAGTAGGTGCTTGATTGCTATGATTTAAGATTGGTTGCAGGTTGTGGTTCCCTTGGTGCGTCATTCTACCCCCTCACACTTCAGTCATGGCACGCCTCAAGTGAGACTCCTTACCCTCTCTGGGTAAGGTGAAAATGTTGACATTGTTCTAAACTACAACGAAGTCTTGTTGACCCCTTGTATCTAAACCCAAGGTCTCTTCCCTATTCCCATTTTCGTGCTAATACATGCCAAGTCATGCCAAGTGCTAAGGCATGCCAAGATGTGCCAAGTGTTAGGTTGTGGCGCCAACACATGCTAGTGAGTCTTAGGGAGTATCGGGAAACACAAGGGAGCACTAGTTTCAATTGCATGGAAATGAATGAATAAGAGTGTGTGATAGGGATTGTTAGTGAGTTCCAAGTGTGTTAAGGAGGGAGTGACAAGGTATTATAGGTAGTGCCAAGGCATGTTATAGTGTTAGGGAAGCATGCCAAGATGTACCAAGTTCCAAGGTGTGCCAATGCGTACTAAGGAGTGTTAGTGAGTGTTAGGGAAACAAAAGGGAGCACTAGGTCAAAATGCATGGAAATGAATGAATAAGAGTGTATGACAAGGAGTGCAGCGAGTTCCATGTGTGTTAAGGACGGAGTGACATGGTATGCTAGGTAGTGCTAAGGAATGCTAGAGTACGAGGGCATCATCCTACCAAGATGTGTCAGGCTATGCCAACAGGTGCTAAGAATTGTTACAGAGCACCATGGAAGCACAAGGGACCACTAGGTCAAAATAATGCATGGAAATGAATGAATAATATTTTGTGACAAGAAGTGTCAGTGAGTTTCAGGTGTGCTGAGGGAGTGACAAGATATTCTTTGCAGTGCTAAGGCATGTTGGAGGTCATGGAAATCATATGCCAAGATGTGCCAAGTGCCAGGGTGTGTCAATGCATGCTAAGGAGTGTTAGGGAGTGCCACAGAAACACAAGGGAGTACTAGTTTCAAATGCATGTAAATGAATGAATAAGAGTATGTGACAGGGAGTGTCAATGAGTTCTATGTGTGTTAAGGAGTGAGTGACAAGGTATGCTAGATAGGGCCAAGGAATGCTAGAGTGCCAAGGAGACATGTCAAGATGTGCCAAGTGTCAGGGAGTGCCATGGAAACACAAGGGACAACTAGCTCAAAATGCATGGAAATGAACGAATAAGAGTGTGTGATAGGGAGTGTCGGTGAGTTTCAGGTGTGTTGAGGAGGGAGTGACAAGGTTATATGCTAGGCAGTGTCAAGGCATGCCATATTTCTAGGGCATGTGAGGGAGTGCCAAAGGATGCCAAGGAATGTAGGGGGTGATATCATGTGCCATATAGTGCCAAGGGATTGCTAGATGTTCTAGGTGCTATGGCATGTCAAGATGTAAACTATTTTCTCAGTTGTTTTATGGCCATGGTTGGACGTGAGCCTTAACATGGTAACTTGTAACTTAAGTTGGATAAGTTGAAATTATACATGAGTAGCATAAGATGAGTTATAGTTAGTTATTAGGTGAACAAGGCATAGTCTAGTTGTAGTAACTATAACTTGGTCAAGTTGTTGTAGTTGAGGCAAGACTTCGTTGGGTTCCCAAGTCCCAGAAAAAGTAAGGGTAGTTGTGAGGGCATTATACCAAAGGAGTTTCAGGGCATACCAAGGAATTAAAAGGCATGCTAACACATGTCAAACATTTCCAATGCATGTTGAGAAATGTTAGGGAGTGTTAGGGCATCACAAGGGATAACTAGGTCGAAATACATGAAAATGAACAAATAAGTGTGTGTTCTAGGAGTGTCAATGAATTCCAAGTGTCTCAATGACAAAGTGTGTTAGGGAAAGGTCATAATAGGAATTGTAGGGGGAAATCCTATGGTTACAATTAGAAGGGGTTGGTCAAATCATTTAAGACAAAGGGAGACTTTGGGTTGGGCACAATATTCTTTTGCTAATGACTTGGTTGGGTTCCCAAGTCACAAAAATAGTAAAGCTATCTATGAGGGCATTACAATTAGGTAGTGCCAAG
>APFE031135493.1:1806-16253 GCA_000404065.3 Pinus taeda
AGTAATAGCTCTCTGGATTTTGATTTCTGTGAAAATTGTGTATACGGGAAGCAGAATCAGGTGAGTTTCCCCTCTGGTGGTAAGAGGACGAAACAGATATTAGAGATTGTGCACAGTGATGTGTTTGGACATGTGAAAGTTCCATCATTGGGTAAGTCTGTGTACTATGTATAATTTATAGATGACTTCTCAAGGAATACATGGATATATTTCCTTAAGAAGAAATCTGAAGTCTTTGACAGGTTTAAAGAATTTAAGGCTTTGGTGGAAAATCAGACGGAGAAGAAGGTAAAGGTGCTGAGGACAGATAATGGTGGAGAATTCTGTAGCAAGGAATTTGAAGAATTTTGTAAGAAGTGTGGTATAGCACGGCAAAAGACTACTCCATATACACCTCAACAAAATGGAGTTGTAGAAAGAATGAACAAGACATTGATGGAAAGGGCAAGAAGCATTCTCAGTGGTGCCGGGATAGGACAGGAATTCTAGGCATAGGCGGTGGATACTGCATGTTACCTAGTCAACAGGTCACCTTCATCAGCATTGGATGATAAGACTCCACAAGAAGTATGGATTGGTAAGAAAACCTCTCTTTCACATCTGAAGGTATTTGGATGTGATGCATATGTACATGTTCCAAAGGAGAAACGAACCAAGTTGGATAGTAAATCTGAAAAGTGCATCTTTATTGGGTATAAGGATGGTTTAAAGGGTTATAAGCTTTGGAACCCAGTCACACGGAAGGTTGTGTACAGTAGAGATGTGGTGTTCAGAGAGGTGAAAGATGTTATTAAACATGAAGTTCAACCAAAGGAAATCGTGAAGATAGAGTTTGAACTAAAGGAGGAAGAATCAAACTCTGTAGCAGAGGAGGAATCAGAAGATGAAGAGCCACAAACTCCGGCTTTGCTGTGAAGGGTACGAAAGAACTGGTATGCATGTTAAAGAAGTCTCTGTATGGGTTAAAACAATCACCAAGGATGTGGTATCAGAAATTTGATACATTTATACGGGGACTTGGCTTCACCATAAGCAAAGCAGATCACTCTGTGTATTTTAAATTAATTGGTGAGCGTGTTATTTATCTAGTCTTGTATGTGGATGATATGTTGCTGGTTGGAAATGACAAAGAAATTATCCAAGATTTGAAGACCCAATTGTCCTCCAAATTCGACATGAAAGATCTTAGTGCTGCAAACTATATTTTGGGCATGGAAATTAAAAGAGATCAGGCAAAGAGGAAGCTCTGGTTAAACCAGAGGAAGTATGTTGAGACAATATTTTAGAGGTTTAATATGTGGGATAGTAAACCGGTGAAGGTTCCTATTCCTGTAGGTGTGAGGTTATCTACTGAACCGTGTCCCAAGACACAAGAAGAGGAAGAGGACATGTCCCGTGTTCCATATGCAAGTGCAGTCGGTAGCTTGATGTATGCAACGGTCTGTACTAGACCAGACATTACACATGCAGTGGGAGTATTGAGCAGGTTTATGTCAAAACCAGGGAAGGAGCACTCGACAGCAGTGAAGCGGGTTTTCAGGTATTTGTGTGGCACTAGTGATTATGGTTTGTGCTACCAAGGAAGACCAGGATTGGACAGAGTGTTGGATATTCATGGCTTGTTGATGCAGACTGGGCTGGAGATCTGGATTAGAGAAGATCTACAAGTGGGTATGTGTTTAACCTATTTGGAGGTGCAGTCAGTTGGATGAGTAAGAAACAATCTGTAGTAGCACTATCAACTACAAAGGCAGAATACATGGCAGCCACTCATGCGAGCAAGGAAGCAGTTTGGTTGCAGAGATTGTGTTCAAGTATGGGTTAGTAAAGGGAGCTATAAGGATAGACTGTGACAGTCAAAGTGCAATTTTCTTGGCAAAGAACCCTGCTTATCATTCAAAGACAAAGCACATTGATGTTTAGTATCACTTTGTGAGGGATATGATAGAAGACAAAAAGGTGTTGGTGGTAAAGGTTGACACTTTGAAGAATACTGCAGATGCATTGAAAAAATCTGTGATCTCTGAGAAGTTCTCTTGGTGTAGAGAAACACTGGGTGTTTCAGGGCTGGAAAAATGACTAAGCTCTCCTGTGGCCCCTTGTGGAAAGAAAACAACAAGTGGGAGATTGCTTGGTTGTGTTATATTCTTTCCACTACTAACCTACGTAGTGAACCAGGGGGTTAGAGGGGGGGTGGAGCCCCCCCTTTGTTGCGCTGATTGCGCAGTGGGGGGGTCACAGGGGGGGCGGGTAGCCCCCCTCTACGGGGTCTGGGGTAGCGCCCCGAGAATTTTTTTTTTTGGACCCTATATTAGGTTGGGCAAACCTACCTATGGTTTTCAGTCCATGGTTTTGGATGCGATGATTTTTCGGTCCATGGTATTGGATGCTTCGGCATGTATAAATATGTATTGTAACATTGAAAGGAACATAATGAAAAATTAAGCTGGTAGTCCCGGTTTTGGGATCCAGGAGAAAATCTCTGTGTATATGTGTTTTATGTGTTATGCTCTCACATTTTTATTTTTCCTGTGATTTAGAATTCGTATGCAGGTTAAAACCAACATTCAGTCACTTGGAGCTAATGTTTGGGCAATTATGGAGAAAGAATATCAATATCCAGCAAGAGTCCTCACGGATCCAGCAGAAAGGAAAACATATGAAATCAACGCCAAAGCTATCAATTCCTTATTGGGATGTCTATCAAAATTAGAATCCATCAAAGTCATGTAGCTCAACACAGCCAAGGAAATATGGGATAGAATCATTCAGAGTTATGAATGTGACTCCTAGGTAAAACGTGCTAAACTACAATATCTCGAAATCCAGTATGAAACTCTCAAGATGCATAGTGATGAAAGCATTTTTAGTTATTTCTTGCAAGTAGATGGGATTGTAAATAATATGAGAAATATGGGGAAGAGATAAACAAAGCTACTTTAGTTGAGAAAATTTTGAGTTCTTTGTCTTCTAAATTTGAGTCAAAACTGTTTGCCATAGAAGAAAAACTGGATCTTCAAACTATTACTATGACTCAGCTCCATTGAATCCTAGCTGCATTTGAAATGTGAAAAGAATTTCCATCAGATATGAGAGAAGTGACTTTTAAAGCATCAACAAAGGGAAAAGAAAAGGAAGAGCACAATGAATTAGGACACATTTAAGAAGAAGAAGATGAGGTAAATTTTATTGAGAAGCTTCAATAGGGTTCCAGAAGATTCAGAGGAAAGCTACCATTCAAATTATTTTCTTATGGTAGAGTTGGTCATTATGATGCTAGATGCCCTCATGTTAAAGGAAATATATATGCCGAAGGTAATAGAAGTCATTATACTTATGATGATAGTGATGGCTTGTCCAATAGTGATGAAGATTATCAAGAAATTTAACTACTCATGGTGTATGAAAAAGATGCCTTAGAAAAGGAATATTTCCTTAAAGAAGTCAGTCAACTCAAAATCATTTTGGTAGAAAAGGATACAGTCATGAACTCAGTGACACATCAACTCACTGAAAAAGGAAAACACAATGAAGTGTCAAAATGTGAAGTAGTAAGTCTAAGAAAAGAACTTGAAAAGACAAAGACTCTAAATCTTAGATTTGCTAAAGGATCAGAAACATTAGATGAAATCATCAAAGTTTAGCATTTGACTAATATAAAGATAGGTCTTGGTTTTCAGGAAGGTGAATCTAGCTCACAAGATGAGGTAAGGAACTCCAATGGAAAATCTGAAATGCTCAACAAGGAGATAAAAGGTCAACCCCATCAAAAACCAAGGAAAGAAAGACTTCAAAGAAAAACATTTCTACCTAACTATCAAAGGGATAATATTTTATTTTCTCTGAAAAATAATGTTGAATGTTTTAAATGTCATCATTTTGGACATGTTGTAGCCAGATGATGAAGTAGAATGGTTCAAGACCATCACACAGAAATATCATCAGTTTCCAAATACTTTAAGGGATATTGTTTTGCTTGTAATATGGTTGGTCACAAAGCTATTGATTGTGATAGAAGGAATACGAAACATGTAAGATGCTATGTGTGTAACAAGTTTGGACATAAAGCAAAGGAATGCACAACCAAATTTCAGCCACCATACCAAAAGGAGCAAACATCATCACAATCCATGGTATTCAAGAAGAAGCAATTATTGTCAGAAAGATGTGACGTAGCTCAGTTTATAGACATAACAGACCCAAGGGAAGCCAAGAGTGTAACAATTTAGTATTCCAATTCTCATACATAGTTATTATGCATAGAAATTGTGTATATATGTGAGTTAGAAGCTGCACAGTCGCCTATATGGTGTTTTGAAGAAAAAGCAACAAGACAGACTTGAGAATAGGGGTCTGATATGATTCAGTCAATTATAAATTATATATTCTGTTCTGATTGATGATGGTTACAGTCTGCTGATGATATGTTGAAGTGTTTTTGGCCCTCATAAGTTGTTAATAAGTTGATGAATAACTGGTTGATGGTGATGCCTTGATGATTCTTACTGATATTTGCAATGATAAAATCTGACAATGAACAATTGGAACATGTTTAAGGGGAGCATATGATTCTAATAATTCATTATTGGAATTATACATGAAGATAATTATATTTCTTGATCCACATAGTTGTTTTGATTCAGGCGACTCCTTTGATGATGGAAATATACAAGTTGTTGATCCTGATGCTGCTCAGAGATGTTGATGGTGCATATCATATGACTATCATGGTCTTGTTTAGATTGTTCTTCATTGTTATAAATGTCATGTATATCATTTGATGTAAAGGTCATGAAAAGACCTAATTTGTAATCCCACTATGCACGGGAAGGATGATGTAATAATTTCTACTTTAGTCATATATAAACATTTAGTATATCCCCACTTGGCTGGGTGGACGAGTCAAAATTTGTGTATCCCCACTTTGTTGGGAGATTGATGTATCTATAAGTCATTGAAGATAGGAAGGTCATACTTACTTAGTTGAGTTATAGAGTCATGTTATTCTTTTGAAAAATATTTTTTGCAGAATCTGCATGTGCTCAGGGGGAGCATGGATGGTTTAGCGCATCTCAGCATGTGCAAAGGGGGAGCTTAATAAGATAATTCAACATATACTCATGGCGAGCATGGATAGCATAATTTATATCAAAGGGGGAGAATATCTTGGTCCACCCTTTGCCCTTGATGTCAAAGGGGGAGAGTGTCTTACTGTTTTTTTTGCCATCAAGTCCAAAGGGGGAGATTGTTGGCATTATGATACAGGTGTTGTCCTTGATGGCATCTCACACAAATGATAGTTCATAGTGCAATTGATTAACAACAAAGGATTACATATCAAACTCCAAATATTGAAGAAAGAGAGGTATACACTAGTTCACTTTGCCAAAGTAGTGTATACACGCGATCTCACCAAAGAAAAAGAGTGTATACATATACACTCACTCCCATAGGAGGAAAAGAGCCTACATGTTGGAAAACCAAGGTTTTTGTGTGATTTTTTTGGTCCAAGGTATTTCATCCAAGGTATTTACCCTAGGTATTTGGCCCAAGGTATTGGTCTTAAGTGGTTTTGGTCCAAGGTGTTATCAAAGGGACTAAATCTATATAAGGAGGAGAAGATCATTAGGCCAAGGGGTGCAAGTAATGAATATCTTATGAAGAGTGAGATTAAAAGCAAATATGCAGGTTATGGGTTTATGGTGCTTTGCTTGATATAAAATAAGGATGAACCTTAGGTATTGATGGGTGATAAGATCTAATGATGGGTCAGGATCATGAGGCCTAAAATGAATTATTAAACTATGGTTTTATCATGGATAGTCTAGATCTAAATTCTAATGCGTGACTTACACTATAAATGTTCTGATCTCGGTATGACTAAATTCTAGAATAGTTGTGATGTTTTAGGTTAGCATTTGCAGATCTGTACACTCATTTTCTTTGGTAAAATCACGTATACATGTTGGTTTGACACATCAAAGTAGTGTACACATTATGAAATATGATATTTGAAGTTACAGTTGGTTATGGTTATTGTTGTAGAATTCTGGGTTCTGCTCTATGTTCTAGTGATTGTGTTTTGGTCACAATGTTCTAAATCTTCAGATTGATTGATTGTGATTTGCTTTAGTGATGATGGGTCTTTAGTGATTGGTTGTATTGCATTGTTGATTTATTTTGAGCTTCAGTGTTTTTGATGGGTTGAGTATGAAAATTTGATGAAACAAGGCAATAAAAATCTGGTGTCATGTTCCAGGAGTATACAGTCTGAAAATTTATGAAATGTGATCCCTCAAGGAAGAGAGAAGATCATAGGCTTCTCTAGGTTGGCACCTACATACCCTAAGCATATCGGCTAGTACAAGAGCCAGGGGGTTGGATCCCCCTTCCAGTAGCAGCTGGAAAATGGGTGAAGGTTGGAGCCATCTATAGGTCAGTGCCTACGTACTAATAAATGGATCGGCTAGTAAAACAACTAGGGGGTTGTAGCTCCCATCCAGTAGAAGCTGGAGAGTGAGAGAAGGTTGTTGCCTTCTACAAGTGGGTGCCTACATACTGGTATGAGTCTGCACCAGTACAATACTGTAAACATGTTTTTGTTATACTAAAAGAAGACAACAGAGTAGCAGGTGGTTTTTTTCCTACATTGGGCTCCGACCTTAAATCTTGGTGTTCATGTGTGTTTCTTATGTTGATGGTTTGTTCTATTATTACTGCACATGGTTACTATTGATATGGTTAATGAAGTACTGATGCACTAATTAAAGATCAACATATGATGAATTCACCGAATCATAAATATGTTGGATATATGTTGGTTGCCTTAAATACATTTGTGTGTTCATGTGAGTTACCTTCATTGAAGTAGCATATATAAATTATAGAATGAAAATAAAAAGTTATTGATTTGACTAATATTGATTCACCCCCCCTCCACTGAGTATTATTTCCAACAATTTTATCAAAATTTCGTTTGATTTTTAAGGAGGTTGGGTGGTGGTAGGAAGTTGGTTGAAGTCACCTCTAGGTTGGAGCCTAAAAACACTTCAGGGTGGTAGGGTGGTGCTAGGGAAAGTTGGAACTTTCTAGCGTGTTCGAGCATCCTTTCAACAGTTGTTGATAAACTAGGGCATTTGAACATTCTTCTAGTTGGAGCTAGAAAATTATTTGCTTTTCTAGAGTAATAAAGAGCTGGGGCTTCCCTTTTTAGTTGGAGTTGGAGAATTTATGTACTCATGAATTATTAGAGAAGCGTTTGGTTGTTTCTGAATTGGAGGGTATTTTCCACCTAAAACTTTGGTGTCTATTTTTTGTTTCTTTATTCTTTTGATTTAATGCTCAAGATTAAAAAATTCTTTGGAAAGCTATACAAGTTATTAATTGGTAAACCACAAATTCAACCCCCCTCAGTATTTCGAGCAAATACCTCCTATTTTTAGATGAGGCTTTCTTTTGAGAAATGTTAACTTTAGTATACCATTTGAGACACAAGAAGAACCTGCCATGGATTTTTCGGTAATAATTATGAGTCAATGTGATAAGTTCAAAAATAAAAATTTCCAAAGCATTTCTATGTGGAAGAATTATCCATAGAGGAAATACATAATCAATGGATCACCTACAGAAGATAAGGCTAAATGACCTTAACCCATAGAAACCAAGGAAATGAAAGTTGTTGCAAAACTTCTACTCTAATTGCTCTCTTGTTGCTGTAGAATATTTTCAAAAAATGCATCTTAATCATCAACAAATTTGACCTTTTTTGAGACAATGAAATTGTTTATTAGTGAGTCAACATAGAAATGTTGGGTGGGATTTTTTTATGCACTATTTCAAGCCAAAAATTTGTTTGAATGACAATTTTTTGTTGGAATTTCGCCATTTTTTCAAAAGATTCAACTCTGGAACTATTCTAATAATGATTTGAATGGTGGAAATCTATTCAACACCATAAAAGATCCCTAGGAAACCCAAATCCTAAAGCTTGACAACTGTAACCTGGTTTTAAGAATATTTCCACCAGATTTTGTCAAAATCATGCCACAATTTAGAATGTCTTGCTAGAAAAATGTCACCTCCTTATGCTACATTGTCTTTTATTTTATTTTATTTATTTATTTATTTATTTTTAAATTTAGAACATAATCGAATACAAGTAAAGGTACTTAGATGAGCAAGAATCAATGTATAATATATATAGAATATAGTATATATATATACCATACATTGATGCTTTCTCATCTAAGTACATTAACCTGCATTCAACTTGGGAGAATGTAATGAAAAGGGGATTCTGAGGTCCGTGTAGATGTCATTTTTGTCATTCCTCTCC
Organism: Pinus taeda; assembly: GCA_000404065.3. Classification (NCBI taxonomy): domain Eukaryota; kingdom Viridiplantae; phylum Streptophyta; class Pinopsida; order Pinales; family Pinaceae; genus Pinus; species Pinus taeda. The sequence continues at coordinate 10,142 of APFE031135493.1, forward strand.
CGAAGATTTTTTCCATATTTTCATTGATTGAAATTTCATGGAGGCTATCTTGGACCATGTGGAAGAATTGTTAAATCGTCGGTTCCTCAATGGTTGGCCCTTCCTATTCGACTTCCTTATGTATTGGTCTTCCTGTCAAAGGCACTATCGAGCTCTCCCCTTATATGTCTTTTGGGAGATTTGGAGATCCAGGAAAGCCTTCATTTTTTAGGATCAAATCCCTCACTATCATTCTACCAGCATGAAAATAGTCGGATATTTTGTTCACACCAGCCCTTGGTCCCCTACGCCTTCTAAGCATTCCATCCACCTTCAGGAGTTGAGGTCCTTTTTCTCGATGGTATTTTTTGATGAAGCCTCTATTGCTGAGGTCTGTTTTTATGGGTTAGTCATTAAAATTTTCACAAGTAAGGCTTATCACTTTTTTCGGAATGGTGGAGGTGGATCAAGTTGTTGAGCAGAGTTTGTGGCATTGCAGGGGTTACTTCACAATGTTGTTTGGTTGGTTATTGACTCCTTGAAGGTGGTTGGTGACTGTTTGATTTTCGTTGAGTGATTCTTTGGGAGGAATGATCTACAGGTTCCATTATTATTTTAATGGATGGAGCGTATTACTGCGCTTTGTTCTTCGTTCAGTGTCATTTATTTTCTCCATGCCTATAAGGAGAAGCATTTCAAAGGAGATGTTTTGTCTAAGAGAGGGGTTTCCCTTGTTCCTAGAAGAGTTTTCTTCGAGTATTTAATCAATGGAGCCATCTCTCATGAGGGCTCCTTTGAGCTTTGAATTTTGGATGTCTATTCTTTTGGGTCTTTTTTCCTCATGGTCTAAGCTTGCAGACGTCTTGCTCTTGAGACTTTTGTTTGCTTCTACGCCATCTCTAAATTGTTGTTTGTTTTATAACATTTTCTCTCTCTTATCTCATCTCTCTTCTCCTCTATTTTGGACTTATGTAAATTATCTTATAACGAAGAATATATGTTTTTTCTCCTAAGAAAGGACATCAATATATAATATAACTTATCTAATGAAAAGATGGTCGTACTATGGATAATGTTAAGAATATTCTTTGGGAACATATTTTGGGTTTAGATTGAATACAGAATGATTAATAAAAAATATGATAATTATATTGAAGTAAAAATAAAAATACCGCAAATACAACAACATGTTGCAGACCACTCTAGTATTAGGTTGGCGAGACATTCAATTCTACCGTTTCCCATAGCATTTTGATAAAGATGGGATATAAGTGGCGACCTCTTCCAACACTTCTTTCTATATTTCTTCCAAGTCAAAAAATGTGAAATCTCTTAGTCTTCGCATGAAGTCGTGCTTTCATACTCTAAATTAAACAAATATGGATCCATTTTAAATAAGGATCTAACATTAGTCTAGAGGCATCCAATTTTTTCGGTTGCATTTTCTTATGAGCAGACATTACTTAAATTTTTGTAAAGTTATTTTTTATTTTTTTTTAGATTTTCTAAATTCTTTATTTTGGCTAAGGTGAGTAAAATTTCAACTTTGATGATAGACCAATATTACACATCACACGGGACTATAAAATTAGCCTTTGGGCTCAATAAACATCTAGACTCAATTAACTTACTATGACATGCTGCTTTGTTTCCACCAACATTCATGGGACTCATAGCATTACATTTAATATAAGATTTCTTATGTTGGAACTGAATCCTTCCAAATTCCAACCGAATCATCAAATGAATCTAGACCCATTTCTTTGCTAGCCATTCCCAATACTCGAAAGGGGTTTGTATAAGGCATTAGCCATGGTAGGATTTGTTAATAGGCAGTGGAAACATTTTGGACATGGACAACTTGTGGTAGGGGGCTTGCAGAAAGAAGTGGCCTGTAGCTGGCAGAGTCGAAGAATATGAGGTCCATGGTGATAGCTTTGGGAGGATATCGAAACTTCTTCATTTTGTGTTTAGGACCAGTTGTTCATCATTCTGTTCCGTGCAAGAATGATGGGCTCATTCCTCTCTCGCTTTCTCTCTTCTCCATGGATTTCTCTACATGGATTTCTATGAGCGCCTTGGTAGGAACAAAGGCTACCTTGGTGTCGATGAACCTTTCATAGCACCAATAGGGTTCTATAGGATGGAAATTTGATGTTGCTCATTATCCTCTTCGTTACCTTACAATCTCATTATCAATTTTTTTAACCCTTTATTCTTTTATGTTCAATTAAAGATCATTGGTTATACAATTTCATTTGTATCGTAATTATATATGTTTTTTCATGGTTTATTAGCGTTTCTCCACAATATCGATTTATTTTAGGATTACAAGATTTCCTGTGTGTTTCACTTTCTATTTGGATATATTTTTTACAATAAATTAATGAAAATAATTATGGTATTCAAATGTTTATTAGATCTTCTCCCATGGCCATACACGAACAAGATATCAATGGTAGCTCAGGTGACTCATTTTATTTATTTATTTTTTTTATTTTAAATAGGTAAATATTATTTGATTTTGGTTGGAAAGTTCATGGTTAAAGTTTATCATTTTTTTAAATGGGTGTGTTGTAGTTTCTACTACCACCCTTCGAAATTTTTCCTTAGCTTTGTTTTGGAGCCTCCCTACCAACCATCCTTTGCATCATGTCTTCCATTGTTTAGGAACATATGCTTCAGTTGAGTTTTAGTGGCATACCAACCTATGCGTGTCAACTTGTTTTTCTCGCACTACAGGCTGTCATTCTGGACTTAGCAAATTTTCTCGCTCAGATGCTCCCCTGAAAATTGCGCAATCTTGTTGGGCTCTAGAAATGTGCAGTTCACGTAGGCAACGTACCCTATAGAGAATTTGTAGTCTAGCCCGACACTGGGGTTTAGCCCTGGAAATTGTGCAATTCTAACTGACAGCTAGGGCTTTCTTAGTGCATGAGGCACAGCCAGTCTTGCTCAACCTAGAAATTGCAAAAATTTCATCCTTAGGCTTGTAGTCAACTGTATGTACTTTCAAGTTGACTGGTTCCATCCAGGACTGAGTAATCATTACTTGCATGCATGGGATGCTTTTCTCAAAAAATAAAAAAGCATAAAGCATCCCTATCTTTTAGGGATCCATTTTTAATAGCTAGAGGTTACATTCAAAAGACATTTTAGAAACCTCCCGCCAAGTGTCAATTTTTCCTGGATTTGTGGCATGTGCATCATAACCTTGATATTATCAAAGCTCATGTATCTGACACTAGAGAGCTCATTCCTCACATCAATCTTGGAGATGTGACATCCCATATCACATCTAGGAGTCTTTGGCATATTCGGCTCAACGTTTTTCATGTAAGTCTGCTTTTCATGTTGTTTTCTGCTTTTCAGTTGCTTTTTATATTTCACTTTGTGTAAGTGAAGTCTCCTTGTTTTCAATAAACAATTGCTATAATTTTGAAGCATGTTACCTTGTAGGAGAATTGTTTCATTTTTCATTGCATCTAATATTTTACGCATACATGACACTCTTTCTGCACTGATGGTCGTCGTTGCGGTGAATCTCTTCACACATGCTTCTTTTCCCATTTTTTGAATCCTTCACTCACTAATTGCATGCTTGATCATGCACTCTTGTTTGTATTCAGTTTCACCATGGATTCACACTTCTCGTGTTTTCAGTCGCCCGTTGGTGGGTCTGGGCTGCCTTGGCCCAGACCTTGCCTTCACCACCTACCAATGCACATTCCTAGAAGGGAAGGATCTAATTCCCCTTGATAAACTACACAAACCTATCCCAACACTAGATTGTGCACTTTCATTGCGCAAGTTTGGGAGGTAGTGCCTTGCTGGCCCTAGAAAATGCGTAATGCAATTTGCTAGTTTTCATGTCACTACTAACTGAAACTGCACATTGCAGAGTTTCAATCCTTAGTAGGCCAGGTTGGACAGTGCACTATGCAGCTTCGACAATCATTCAACCTGCTCATAACCTGGACTATGACTTTCATAGTTTTGGGAGTTAGTCTCCCAACCTTCCGGTGAAAATTGTGCAACCTTCATAATCAGTCACATAGGTATGTTGCAAGTTAGTCCTCAAATTTGTTTTTCTTTTCAAAAGGCATATTTATTTCCATGAGTGTTTCTACGTCTCTCGGTATCACATGTTCGTCTGCCTCTCAGTAGCATAGGTATAATGGCTTCCCAAAGAGCAGGGCCAAAGGACACTATTGACAGTCCAATTGGAGATGCAGTTGAACAAGTGTCTATGAGCTTTTCTATCTATGAAGACCCAAAGTCACTCATAGAGAAGGATATCAATATGAAATGGAAATGACATTGCAGAGAGCAACACCATCAACAACAGTAGAATGTAGCAGGCCTATGCATGACCAAGGTAGGAGGAAGGTTGTTGATAGCGTAGAAGTGGAGCAAAGCTGCAATTTCAAAGAAAATCCACTTGTGATGAAAGCGACTTTGTAGATTAACGCTAAGAGGTGAAAACACGACAAGAGAACCGCAAAGAGGTAAAGAGATAAATAGAAGATGGAGGAAACATAGGACTTGTAGGAGTTGAACTGATAACTCAAGGAAGAGTAGGCGCTGCGCATAGGAGAGAAGGAAGCATAGTAGGAACAAGTACAACAGGAGGCAAAACATGCACAGATTTATGAAACTACAACCATTCATGTTATAGACCCATTCTAATAGCTAGAACAAAGTAGACACTGTGAGAAGTGTTATCGATCACAGGCATGGTGTTTAGGTTGATGAATGTCATTGTGCGCACACATGTGATCCCATCCATTGGCATGCTCACTCAGGTGATGAAAAAGAACCGAGTCCAACTGGATCTCGACATGTACCTTGATGCATTGACGTGCATAGCCACCAACAAAGGCTTGGAGATCAGCGCAAGCACTATGCATCTGTATGTTGTTGGTCTAGCTACACTCAAGACTATGATGCACATGTTATCATATGAGTTGGAAAGAGAAGCCAAATCAGTGTACCCAGATCCAATAGACGTAAGAGTTCACTTCCAGAATGATGTCACCACATAGTACATGGACATCATCATGGACTACCAAGCGTGGCATCGGTTCACTACTGTAGATCACTGCGAGGATGTTGAAGTGCTGGGCTTCCCGCAATTGTTTTAGTCATAGTGATGTCTTTCATGGCTTACTCAATCCTATTTTGTCTCAAATGGGTACATGTGTAGATTGTAATGTAACATGTTGTAAAAGTGAAAGACCAAGTGTCAATAGTTGAATGTAACAGTCATATAGTATTTCAAGAGTCGTGGCGCTAGGTGAAGAGTCACAAACGGGAATGTCAAGGGTTACTGCACCCTTTGCTATTGATAAAGCCTCATAACTGATTGTACGGGATTTTGGGAGCCAATATTCCTATAGGTGTGTCTTCTAGAAAGCTTGGAGTGTATTGTAATGAGCCTTGGCTTCTCCATAGTGGAGACATAGTACATCTCTTTGGAGGAGTAGGAGGGAGTGAATGTAACATTTTTCTATCAGAACTAGTGGTTGGTAATGGTTGTATTGTATGATTGGATCTTTCACTCTTAATATAATGGATCCAACATGTTTCATGCATATGTTGTTCTTGTATTTCAGCTATCGTGGTTACCCTAATCATATATGTAGTTGTTTGCTTACTCATGTATATATGGTATATTTCTATATATGTATGTATGAATTTTACTGAGATGCGTTGTTGGTTTAACCATCACTTTGGATTGTTAGTTTCCTTGCCTTCCAGCTTGTGATGTATCTTTGCTCGTGTGTTCCCTTTCAAGTTTCACATTTCCATAGGTTTCTAACGGGTACACTCATTCTTCTTTTCGTGCGTTAGACCCATTCATGCACCTTCTTTGGCTTGTTGCACTGATCTCACCCTTGCTACCAACAAGGATATCCTACTTACCTCTATGCACAATTGCGGTCAAGACACTACCATACAACCCACTACTAGGACTCCTACGCCAAATAGTCTTAGGTCTAGTTCGGACTTCTTACCGGGGAGATCCCCTGGCATGTTGGCGGGTCCAACACCATCAACATGGTGATTGATTTTAAATTAATAATATTTTATTATCCTAATTTTATTATTTATCATTAAATTTAATATGTAA
>APFE031135493.1:16384-29965 GCA_000404065.3 Pinus taeda
CTATTATATAAAATTAAATTTTAAAAAACTTATTTTTATATGCATTATTGAAATATTTGTGAAATAGCAAGCTTGGTTTTTATGGTTTTTAGTTTTTTGTGACCGCTAAATGTTGTGGTTTAGTTTTTTGTGACTGCTAAATGTTGTGGCCTTACTTGGCTAGCTTATTGTTTGTTATAGATTTGTTAAGCTAAGGTTTTTGTGGTTGTGGATAGTGTTAGTTTTCCCCTACTAGCTAGTTATTTTATTTGGGTTTGTCACAATAAGGTTTTCATGATTTTGGTGTTGGTGGTGAGAATGGGTATGCAAAATCCTATTGGTTAACTCATTGTTGTCAAATTTTGTTATCAATTTTCCTTCCCTACTAACCTCATAATATTTGGAAAGGTGTTGCAAATGTTGCCACGGATTGTTTTTTTGTTAAAGTTATTTTCCTTGATGCTTTAAATTATGGCACCATTGTGTTGTTTCTATTAGCAAGTTCTTATCCATTGACATTTGTGTTGTTGAGCATTTCTTGGTTGATTCATAAAGTTGAGATAATTGTGCAAGCTAGGAGTTCTAAAGAGTTTCATTTATCATTTTTCTTCCTAATATTTTGTTAGCCGTGAAAACCCTTTGGTGCCCTTATTATTATCATTCTACTTTTGTTTCAAGTGTAACCATATTATTGTCTTGGTTTTGCATGGGTGTGGGGATGAGGATTTGGTTATTTGTGGTTTTTTATTATGCGTTTTACTAAGTTGTTGTAGATATTAATTATATTGATTTGGTATCTTTAAGAGATTGTTGGCCAAGGTGGAAAAGGTTGATACAAGTCTAGGTAGGTAATTTTAAGCTATTGTTTGGGGTGTTGGCATCCTCATTAGGCTAGGGCATATCCCAAAGATTGGCTTCGGTTTTTCTAGACTTAATTTCCATTTCCAAGTGGTGACAAAGAAGTAATCTATGAGTATTTCCTTGTGTTCAACTTGAACTATAGGATTTGAAGTTGTAATCTATTGTTTGGAGAAAAAATGGTTGTTACATTCTCCATATTCATTCAACAATTGTCTTAATATGGTTTCTAATTTTTTCTACAGTGCACATTGAAGTTTTTTATACTTAGAATTGCAACTTTTATCACAAAAATTTTGCTCAAATACAGTCCAATCCTTTTCAATTGTCTATATTCTATTTTGTGAAGGTTGAATTGTTTGGATAGGTGGTTAATTTTACCTCTCGCTCTATTTTAGATAATAGTTCCTTGAAAATTGAACTATTTGTTTATTATATACAACAAAATGAATATTTTTTGCGTGTTTCTATTTTTATGTTTTTACCATTGAATCTTTTCATCATGCAATGTGCTTAACCTAAGTTAGTTTCATTTTCTTTTACTATGGTTTTATTGTGTTTCAAAGGTGTCGAGTGATGGAATATTCATATCAATCACTAAAACATGTCCCATTTACCTAGATCTTCAGCGCAAACACAATGTAACATCTTTAGTGTTTATATATTTTAAAATTATAGAAGCTTGATCTATTTAGATATGTAATTTGATGTCCCTCTATCCTTTGTCATTTAAAAGAAAGTTGTTTTTTAATCAAAGTATATGTTTGTTATGTAAGAAGAAAGGGGTAAAGGTTTAGGGTTTTCATTTCTATGCCTTACCCATTTGAATTTTTCCTCATGAAATGTAGTTCAAATTCAAATCAAGTTAAACATGTTATAAATTATTTGGTTGCTAAAAGGAAGAGTTGTACCTATGTTTTCAACAGTAAAAAGGAAATTTTTATCCAATTATATGTTCCTTGTAGGTCTTATACCATATTTTCTAAATTCTTGTATTTATTTTGTTTTAATCTCAATGATTCATTAGTTACCCTATGTGATCATCATCAGATTCAAGAATGGCATCCATTTTCTATTTCCATCCTCACATGAGAATTCACTTGAGAAGGACAATGCTTGAGAATTGATGCATTGCTTTGCTATGTAATAATATAGTAGTGAGATATTTTTTTTAATTTGTTTTTGGATTTTCTTACCATGTGATGTACCTTTCTTATAATTTTATTTAAAATTCTTAGTGATGGTTATATTATTAGGAAGAATGATTTGTATGTTTTCCTTCATCTCAACATAATTTTTTTTCTTCATGATTGCATAATGTAGGTATTTTATATTGTCCTTTGAGAAATTGACGATAGTTATTGTGCCTATATTCTAATTATCATTTAGTTTCTAGTATCTTAGTTGAATTCACATTTATATACATCAACTTCTGTTTAAACTAGAAACATAACTCAATTCATTCTCTGATACAAGATACGAGCAAGATTTGATACTGAGTTTCTTTCTCATCTATGCTTCAAATCCAAGTGTGAGCATAGCCTTCTCTTTTGAATTATTTTCTTTCTTTAAATGATATCTTATTTCTTATTTACCATGGTGTGTTCATTTTTTTGTTGAGTTTTAACATTTGTGGCATGTAATTAGTTTCTTTTTGTTGAAAATTGTAGCATGACAGGTACCCCCATAATTATAGGGTAATTTACCCATGAGAGAAAATCCACTTTGTGGGAAAAGTACCCAAGCCAATGGTTTTTGAACCCAAAGTTGTGGGCTTAGAACCAAAAGATGTTTCTTAGTTATTTTAATTGTTGTAGAGGGAACCTCTTATTGACAAAAAGGGGCTCCTAAGACAATAATTAGAGAGCTATATATTTGAATGACCTTAGAGGTCATCTCACATCAAGGAAATCTACTCTTTTGAAGAAAAACTTAGCATAGAAGAGTCATATATCTCTAAGGAAGAGATTGAGACCTCAAGGTCTCAACTGTCTCAGAAAAGGTTGAAAGGGTCTCATTCCTAGTACAAGAAGAGGCTGAGAGGGTCTGAGGTAGAGTACAACAAGGCTGAGATACCTCAGATTTGACATATTACTACTGTGGGTAGGTTACACTCTTGTGAAGAGTTGCAACAATGAACAAAATTTGGTGAAGTTAGTGCAAGGGGATACTATTCTATGTTGGATGTTTGGTGAGCATACATATTGAATTTTGTTCATAAAAGGAGCCTTGAACAACAAGGTCAGATGTTGATTATGCAGTGAAGTTTTAAGGAAAAATTGAATGTGAGCAGTTGTTGAAATAGGTCTGAAGGATTTGACCATTGTGAGCAACTGATGGTATAAAGACTTGAATGGATTCAAATCTCTATGTTAATGAGGCAAAGGAAAACCATGTAAGAAGTGACAAATAAGGACCCAAATGAATGGTTTTGATCGAGCTACATCAAAAAGTAAGTTCACTTATTGGTCATTATTTTTGTTTGGTAGATTTAAGGTCAAAGGCAGCTAACCTCAAGCCCTACTTGTATAAAGTCTTATACTGTCATTGTATCAAGGTGTAAAAGGACATGATCTTGGTATGAGAGCACTATGGATTTCTTTTTGATGGGCTAATAAGAAGTGTTTTAGGCCATGTATTTATCTATGTATCTCATTGATTTGTTGTTGTTATATTTTCGTTGTGCAAAGTTGTTTGGTTGAACACTCCTAGTGTGTTTGTGTGCTAATCTAGCCATATAGGAGAGCTAAGGTGTGAGAAAAATTCAACACCTTGTATTCTTCACTTGAGTTGGGATGCTAGTTTTCTCCATGGTTTTTAGTGTATTATTTAAGCAATAAAGTTGGTTTTAATGCGTTGGTTTAGTAATAAAGTTTAGTGCAATAAAATTGACAATTATTTGCTATGTTTGTGCTCATTCTTGCATACATCAAGTTTCCATAGTACACACTAAAACCAATAATTGGTTCTATTTTTTGTTTGGAACAAATACATAAGATTTAATAGTGATTCAATTTCTTTTGTAGTTAAGTGTAAAAGGTGAGATCACTTTTTTTCTCAATCATTTCCTTTCCATTAGTCTATGTTTCCTTACACACATATGGAGTTGCATTTTATTTTCCATTCAAATCTAAAATTAGAGATAACAATTTTAGTGTGTTATGTAATTTGAGATTCCTTTTTTATAGTCTTAATTTCCTAAGAGACATTCAATTGTATAGCTATTGACACTAGTCCCTTTTGCATTGCTAGTTTGGGGATCGATTACTTATAGATGGGAATAAATTGTTCTCTTTTTTATCATATAATTGGGTCCATTAGATATCTAGTTGTTCAATTTTTAAACTGAGCTCACATTTTCATTTAGGTGTCGAATTGAAGGAAACAATTGTTATGTATTTTATTTTATTTTTTATTTTAGCAAGGTACCTTACGGGTTTAATCCATTCTAAAACTTCACATAACATTTAATTTTCTATGAAAATTAAGAAAATTTATTGCATTCATTGGTTGATTAAGTATAACCCTCAACATGCAAGAATAACCCAAATTCCTCAGTGTTATATTTTCATCGATCCCATACTGATTTTTTTTCTTATTGATTATTTTGTGCATGGTATATATAAGATTTTATATTTTTTTAATTCCTCTTATGTTATTTTAGATAGAACGGTGATAGCTCCATCCCTTTCGAATTATTCCATTTTTTGCAGTCGAATTATTTATCCTCATATATTAAATTTTTTTTTTTCTACCAAGTTATAAAATTCAAGGCAATGTTTGCAATGAATTGAATATGTCCTCAAGATTGAGTTGCATTACTTATAGGTTCAAATCATTAATAAAAGTGATAAGCTAATTATTTCTCACATCTTAATGTGACTTGTTTATCAATTGATTAAGCATTAGAGCTGATGAATTGATTTTTTTATGAACTTTCTATATGTTGTCTATTTGGTCACTCTCTATTTTTCTATGAAATTCGATGCCATTATTGCAATGATTCTATTATGCTTTTATAATTTAGATAGATTTTTCATGAAATCAATTTCCTATCAGATTTAATAGGGAAACAAAATTTGTTTTCCCTTTCTAAGAATTAGTTTTTGCACAAAGATTTCCAATGGTTCTCATGTGTACTATTTAATTTTTTAATCAATTATCCACTACTATAAGATGCTTATATTTCATAGTTTAATTTTTATGGTTTAACTTTCTTTCTTTTGTTTCATTTCCATTCTCATGTTTCAAATTTCATATACATTTATTTTAAAATTTCAAGATTATTTATAAGTAATGAACACATTCCTTTACTATAGATAAATATGGAAACCTCATATGGTTAGAAATGAGGGTTGATTGTTATATTCCATTTTTTCTAATGAATCTTTCTTTGAATTGAATGTGTTATGCATTGTATGTAGTTCCATTGTATAGTTGAGAATTTAATAACTATGAAAATATTATATGAAATGGATTCATGTTATAATGTTGTGATAGAGATGCTTATAATGTTGTGATAGAGATGCTTGGCAAAGAACAATAAAGTTAATTTATATCAATGGTTTCCTCACTGCTCCTTTATTGGGTTTCTTTCTATATTAGTTGTTTAATTATTGTGATTATTTAATGGTATTACTTCATGTTTCATTATGACATTAGAATATGAAATACCCTTCTCTTTAGAACTGAGATATTTGGAAATGTAAAACCAAATTTTCATATGTTTACTTGAAGATTTGATGAAATGTATAGTCTTGAATAAGTCACCCTAATTTCTTTTTCTATTGTTACACAATGTCTAATTTATGGGAAGGTGTTGTCTCCTCCAATGGTATATATCTTTCTTTTGATAGAAAATAACTATTCCATATGTTATAGCTATGCATTATGGGAAATTAAATAAAATACAATTTATTTCTTTGCAAATAAATTATAGGTCCCAATATTTAATGAGTGTGCCCTTTAATGCCATTCCTTGCATTCATATACATATCTTGCTATGTAGTGTATTTTCTTCAATGACTATTTGTAGTTGTGAAACTCTTGTTTTCTCTCTTTATGAATCTTCCCTATATTTAAAAAATGTTTTCTTTGTGTCCTATCCTTGCATTTAAATTTATATTTTGTTATTTTTAATTTTAGTGTGCTTTGGTTTTAATCTATAACAACTTAATGTCAAAGGATGGAAAATACAACATTAATGGCATCCTAGAATTGCAATATCAAAGTAATTTCTGCACTATCATGGATCTAAGGGATTTCTTTCCTTTTATGTTTTTATTCTCCAGGAGCCTTTGTTTATCTATAAAGTTCCTAATTATTGAATGATTGCAACCAATTATTCAAATGTTTACTAGCTTATTTGAAAATATATAAAATCTTGTGCAAGTGACCTCATTTTCTCTTTCATATGCTCCACACTATCTACAACTTACTTTTTTCCTTGTTCACACTTGATTCCAATATGCAATTAATTCTTTCATTAATTAGATGTATATGTAAATATTAGATCCATTATTCGAATGCTATCCATTTATTATTATTGCCCAACCACTTATATTTGTCAAACCTTTCTTATCTTTGATATTCATTTTTTCAACCTACATGTGTTGTTTTAGAGTCCATTTTACTTCAATTAGATGAAATATATTATTAAAGAATAATAGAAAATTTGATAGTGTACATCAATGATAACCTAGGTTATTTATACAGTTCATCCACCTTTAATAGTGTTTATCCATTAAATATAATATTTTAGAAAATAAAAAATAATTGTAAAATTTGTCAAAGTTCAATCTTGTCAACGCTACTTTCCTTTGAATGCAACATTAAATGGATAATAGGACAACCCTATGAAGGTGGAGCTCTATGCATCCTTGCTTCAATTTTATATGCACTTCTCCTTATGTATAAAATCCTTCTCACAATCATTGCCTTTAATCCAGTCTAATAACATATGCCCTTCAATAACATTCATAGTTTGTTAACACTATCCACATGATCCTCCTCCTTGAGTTTTTTAGGGTATTTCCCATTATAAGAACATCGAACCAAATTCCTACTCCTGTGGGGTCTCTAGACCCATGTCATGCTACATTGGTGTGGCACTCCATCACTCTTTCTCCTTTTCTATTAAATATCCGAAACCAAGTGGTAAGAAATGAGTAGTGGTTAGGTTCCCTATCAAAACCATGTGTACATATGAACCTAAGAGATGAGAGTGATGGGTTTTGAGTGATGGGTTTCGAGTGATGCTAGGGGTTATGCGCTAGAATTGTGGCTGAATCAATCTCTTCTTCACTGACAGATTCATACTACATACTAACTTCCCAAGGGTAATGGTGGGTAGTGGTAAGGCCGCATGGGTCCTAGGTGGCCTCCACGTCACCCTAACACATCATCATAAAGGGGCTTGCCTCCACATATAAGTCATGTCTCTAAGGGTCGTCACTACCATGGAATTAAATGTTAAAAAAAGGAAAAGAGGAGGTGAGTGGTGGGTGGTGTTAGGGCTCCACATGGCCACTGCCATGTGGCTTTGCTGTGGGTCCTATCCGATCCTTCTATTAAAAATGATAACTTCTTTATCTGTACCCAGGTATTGAGCCTGTGTGGGGCCCACTAGATCCTTCCCTTCAACAAGTTTAGTTCTAGAGAAATCTAGGGTGTCACACATTTCCCACTATTAACACAACTAGAATCCTTGGACCTACACATATTTGGATGTGGCCCCACTCAGTAGTGTAAGGGAAACTTAAACTAAATGGGGTCCATCCTACATGCATAGACAATGGTCCTTGGCTACAATAGATACTAGATTCCTCGATAATGGTTTATACCTAAATATGGGTCATGTGTCGTATAAGTTAAAGTTTTGGTTAGATTGTGAATTTGGTAATCCAAGATTCACATCATGCCTTAAGTATCCAAATCTTCATTCATCAAATGACTTAGAGCCAAATAACTGTGTCAAGTCCCAAATGTGGGACCTACACTAGATTACACTTAAACAAAACCTGTTTTTCCCATCCAAGGATATGGTCATAACTTTGGTCATGCACACCTTGTCCAATTCGGATGGTGGACGGTCAATTATCTGCTAACATAAAAACCTATTTATGGGAAAATTCATGACCCCGATGATTGAGAAAATCATCGTTGATACTCTAATATGTTCTACTCTACAATTCAACATTATTTTTTTGTCTTAATGAGGCTAATTGGAGTCAAATATGAATGATTACAAAGTTATCCTACAATGATGGAAAATGTGTAAAAGAAAACACCAAACCTAGGGTGGAAGAAATGGATAGCTCCACATGCGAACTACCTAATTTCAATATTGTCTAAAATGAGGTATGCCTGAATATCTAACTTTGCTTGCTATGGGGAGGGGGCGGTTAGTTGACTTATTTTATGATTGACTTATTTTATGAGATATGATGCCTTCAATTATACTCAAGTAAGCTTAAAGGTGTAGATGATTACACAAGAGAGTTATAGGCAATGTATTAAACATTGAATATCAAGGTATTATGATGATTATAGTTCTCAACCACATTAATAGAATAAGTGTGCATGATTCACATATTTACCACCTCATTCCTAAACTAAGTGTCTTCAACATTAACCAAATGTTCGTTGAAATCATAACATAAAAATATGGCCTACACATCTTGAGCTGGACAATAAAATTCAATGAAAAACATTCCTTATAACCAAAGGAATGACAAGCTAATAGCAACCATGATCATATATTGATTGTAGGTAATCCTTCATGAGGCATGCAAAACTTCACATTAACCAATAACATAAGAAGAACTATCATAACTCATAATCAAATATGCTTAAACCATTATACTTAATCAAATATGCTTAAACCATTATACTTATTTGAGTGAGTTTAGATTACATGGAAACTTAAGGAGGGAATTCAAATGTCCAACCAACCATAAGCCAACTACATTGCAATGTTCTCTTAGCTCACCACCCACAAGCTCCATCGAAATGTGAGGGGATGCTTGATCAAGGGAATCACACCAAATATAGGTCATACAATTAGGAGGTGGTTTCAATTGTGCAAGCTTCTTATGCACTGTGCTTTGGAAGAAAGGGCTACTTTGACTCCATCACTCCTTCATATTTAATCATAGGGCCTCCACCCAAGATCTAATCGAGTTTGGTCCTTCAATTTGGCTCCATGAGCTCCTTGATCCCTTTGTGCCCAGCCTTTACCAATGCACACCTCTACTCCTCACTGATTACTCTCATTCTCTACAGGATACTTAAGAGAGTGTTTGTGTTCCCCTTTTTCTTTGACTGAGAACTCTTTGCTTTCAAATGGATGAGTGCCAATATTTTTCTCTACCCCTTTATTCCACATTGTCTTTTTTATGTGTTTATTTTCACTTATGTCCAACTACATCCTTTCATCTATCAAATGGTGGTTTAGTCCCTTAGGCTACCTCCTCCCACTTTAGGTGATGATTTAGTCTTCATTTCTCCACTCTATATTCATGTATTCTAAATTCTTTTTCCCAATCCATAGGTAGGAACACTCATGGATTCGTCATTTCCCATGCCTCCCATTGTGGAGCCATTAATGCGTATTAGGGTAGCTAGCGAGGAAAAACATTAAATAGGCTAAATGATGTTGGTATGGGTCTACCAAACAAGCCCATTACTAAAAATCAACAAGAAATCAACAAGAATGCCTCATGAAACCAACAATGACATAAGAGAAAACCCCTTGAAACTCTTAGATCTATGTGTCCCTTTATTTAGGATAGCTAATTAAAATCCCCATTTAATTTATTTTATGTTTACAACATAATGTCTCAACTAACCATGGCCTCCATGTTGGCATTAGACAATCAAAGTTGTAACATTAGAACAATAGGGGTAATGTGAGGGGTGTTACAAGTTGAACTTCCAAGTTGCATAAAAGTTATCTAACTCTAGATTAATGTTGGGGGTTTGGGAATAGCAAGAGTTTTTCAAGCCCAAAAAGGCTTTAGGAAATTCCTCAAAACTTTCTTTGGAATGTTTAAAACCCCAATTCACCAAACTAGGGTTCACTAGTAATAATGGTCAAGTAAGTGGATTCCTCAAAAATTTTCACCATAAAAACATGGAGGTGAGTAAAAAATAATATAATAATCCAATCTAAATAATTATTAAGAAATTATCATTTAAGTATATCTAATGTATATCCTATCAATACTAATAATCAAATCTCTATCCATACTAATAATCAAATCTCTATCCTATCGTTTGAATAGAAAAACGTATAGTGAATTTTATCTTGATCATTATAGACCATAAGCCAACCAATAAAATGTTAAGAAAGTCTTCAATGTGAATCCGTTATCTCACGAAGAAAAAGGTAGCCAATGGATCACCCGGAGAAAACAAGATTCATCGATCTTAACACATCGAAACCATGAAAGCTGCTGCAAAAGTTCTACTCTAGGTTGCACTTCCCTTTCTCTCGTACAATATTTTGACAAAAAGCCTCCTCATCGTGGACAACCTTTATTTTTTTAGACAATGACATGGTTTGATAGCAAGTCAATATGCAAATGTGCGGTGTGTTTATTTTAAAATTAGAAGACAATAGACTGCATCTAAAGGTACTCTCGTGACCATCAATCAATATATAAATTATTTTATTTTATTAAAAATTTATCGTACTTTGTGTAATGCTAAGAATATTCTTTGCTAACATTCTTTCATTCCATGATCTCAGGCCTCGAATTTTAGACGATTTAGGATAGAATAAAAAATGGAAAAATAAATAAATCATTATTATAACCATGTAAAATGGAAAATACCTTTAAAACCGTAACATGTTGCAGACCACTCTACTGTTAGCCGGGCGAGACGTCCATTTTCACCGTTCCCTGAGCATTCCGATAAGGTGAGGCGGAAGGGGCCTCCCCTTCCAACTCATTTTTTCCATTGCTTCTAAATAAATTAATGTGAAAGCTCGTACTCTTCGCATCTCGTTGGGACTTCATTCTTTAAACTAAATTAATGCGCTGCCACATGTTGCTTGTTTCTTATTAAACTCTTTCCACGGACAGTAATGGGGCTCGTATTGTTACATTTAATATAAGATTCCTTCGGTTGGATTCGACCGCTTGCAAAACCCAACCCAATCCGCAAATTCATCCTTACCCATTTCTTTCTGGCCATTCCCAGCACTGGTTGATTCCACAATCCAGATTTCTTTAGTGCTTGAAAATTGAAATCCTTGGTATTCTTCTACCCGCGGGTAGAGAGCATGGATTCGTCACAATCGTCGTGCCCGCTGCAGTGCAACGAAGATATCCTGATGGACGTGTTCAGGCATCTGGATGCGAAGTCCGTGGCCATGGCGGGTTGTGTGAACAGGCAATGGAAACGTGCTGTGGAGACGGAGAGCCTCTGGGAGGAGGTTTCCATAAAGCAGTGGCCTGCAGCTGGTGAGTCGCGGAATATGAGATCCGTGGTGATATCGCTGGGTGGATATCGGGGCTTCTTCGTTTTGTGTTTACGCCCACATCGTTATCGTTCTCTTCCGACCAGGCCCTGCAACAATGACGGGTTCATCCCACTCTCGCTTTCTCTATTCTCCATGGATTGCTACGAGCGCCTCGGCAGAAACAAAGGCTACCTAGGCGACGATGAACCTTTCATAGCTCCGCAGGGTTGTACGTGATGGAAACCCGATGTTGCTCAGTATTAAAACCCTACTCTAATGTTGCAGGTCCTCTTCCTTAACCTACAATATTATCAACAATTTTTTTAACCCTTTTCTGATGTTGAATCAAAGGTCATTATTTATACAGTTTCATATGTATCGTAGTTCTCTATGTTTTGTATCATTGGGATGGATGCTGCTCCACATTAACGAATTATTTTAGGAATAAAGGAATTCCTTTGTGTTTTACTTGTATTTGGATATATTTTCAGAAATAATGTAATGTCAATAATTATGGTATTTAAAACACACTTTGTAATTGGATATATATTAAGTAATACTGTGATAACAAGAATTATGGTATCTAAATATTTATTAGATCTGCTCCGAGAGCCCATAGATTTTCTGTTTAAACTAAAATAGTCAGAAATCTCTGTAGTTGACAACAATAGGAAATCTGTTGCTGGATTATCTCCAGATTGTTGGGAGCAAATTAATGCATCCTAAATTTGATGTGAGAGCAGTTAGATAGGTTGTCATACGGATAGCTGGGAGAGAGTGTGAGAGTTTCATTGATGTAATCTCCAAATTTTGATTAATATATTCCTGATGCCTATGTTTGTTGGACGTAGCCCAGATTTGGTTGGGTGAACCAGGTTAAATACTGTGTTATGTGCTTGCTTCTGTGTGTGTTTAATTTATGTTTCCTGTGCACCTGATCCAACAATTGGTATCAGAGCATGTTGGAGGCAAGATTGGACTTGCATACTGGAGGTGCAAGCTGAGGTCGTTTTTTGCTGCCTGGAGGTGCTGCGTGCGTGTGAATCCGTATGGACCTGCGTGAAAAAATTACCCTGCTTGGTGGATTAAAAGATTGCTGCGTGTGGAATGGACATGCTATAAAACAGCGTGGTGCGTACTCCAAAGCGTGGTGCGTACTCGAGCTAGGTGCGTGGTACCGTGGACCATCTGTTGCTGCCTGGTGTGGCGAAAGCACTTTTGTGGAAAAACAAAAGACCTGCTTCGATGACGGAGGATGAATGGGATGAGATGGATGCTAGAGCTCTGAGCGGAATTCGGTTATGTCTTGCGGACGATGTTTTGTTTAACATTGTGTCAGAAAAAACCGCTGCAGGCCTGTGGTCGAAGCTTGAGAAGCTCTACATGACGAAATCTTTGACAAACCGAATTCTCCTGAAACGAAAGCTTTACAGTTTGCGGATGAAAGAAGGTACCTCAATTGCTGATCACCTGAATGTTTTTAATACCTTGTTGGTGCAATTAAACAGTCTAGATGTGAAATTTGATTCAGAGGATAAGGCGATAACTTTATTATGTTCTTTACCTGAATCTTGGGATCATTTTGTTACTTCCATAAGTTTTAGTACATCAGATATTCTTGAGTTTGACGATGTTGTTGGAGCCTTGTTGGCTGAGGAGACGAGGAAGAGGTCGAATGCAGACACATCTACATCAGAGGTAATGATGGCCAAAGGTCGCTCACGAGAGAGACACTCCGGGGGAAAGCATAGCGACTCTCTTTCAAAGTCCAAAGGAAAGAAGCCAAAGATGAAGTGCTGGCATTGTGGCAAGGCTGGACATCTGAAAAAGGATTGTTGGAAGCGAAAGCAGGCTGATAAAGAGGGCTCTTCGATAGAAAAGAAGGAAGCCAATACCACAGATACAGGTTCAGTTTCAGGTATGAGTGATGAGGTATTGTCTGTTAATGCTTCAAAACATGATCAACATTGGTTGTTAGATTCCGGGGCATCTAACCACATGTGTATACATAAAGATTGGTTTAAATCATATAGATCAATTAATGATGGTGTTGTGTACATGGGTAATGATGTAACATGTATATTGTTGGGATTGGAAGCATACAACTACAAATGTTTGATGGCACAACCAAAATATTAATTGATGTGAGGCATGTACCAGATCTAAGAAAAAATTTGATTTCATTAGGAGCACTTGATTCAAATGGATATAAAACTGTAATTCAAGGTGGAGTTATGAAAATCTATAAAGGTATCTTACTAGTAATGAAGGCTAAG
>APFE031135493.1:37466-49783 GCA_000404065.3 Pinus taeda
AATAATATTAATTATGTGGCATGCTTATTTTAGAATAAGAATATTTTCATTTTTTGAATAACAAAAATTATATGGACGTCCCTATATGGTTCTATTTGTGGTTCCAATCATGGTTCAATAAAAGTAAGAGTTAATGTCATATGGCAACATTGGCATATTTTTTAATTAATGGATACTAGCAACCCTCGAGGCAAAAATGGTTCTACTCCGAGGTCTAGTGAGGGTTCAATAAAACATGAGATAAAACAAGATAAATCGGTGGCATATACTAGGAATCCTAGTGACCTGCAAAGTATTTTTGCATTCCCACTCTTAGACTCTTTCAACTTCATCAAAAAGACCATTGAATTCAAAGAAATTCCAACTTCACAGTGGAAACTTTTAACCAAATTTTTTTAACCCTTAAAAATGACTAATAGAGTCCACCTTTTGTCACCCGGAATTGAGAGGTTGTGCAAATTCATGATTATGATAATTTTGGAGGAAGAGTACACATCACATAAATCAAACACATAAAGACACACCTTTTAAAGTGGTTCACCCAACCAATCTGGGCTACGTCCACCAAACATAGGCATCGACAATTTATTAATCAAACAGGAGATTACAAAATGAAATCCTCACAAAACTCTCACACTCTTAGCCAACATCCGGTTGCCTTTTCTATAGCATAGAGAATCTAACAGCCTCATTAACTCACTCACATCAAATATAGGAGGCATTAACTCCCTACCAACAAACTGGAGTTAATCTAGGAAATGAATTTCTATTGTTGTCACTTACAGAGATTTTTGCCTATATTACTCCAAACAGAAAATCTCAACAATCTCCACCTTGACAACAATTAGCGTGATGCCCTGTTATTATTATTTTATCTTTTATGCAAGCCAAGAGAATCCAAACACCGGCGTAGGTTCTCCAACAAAACTGGTTTCATGAACATGTCTGCACAATTCTCCTTTGTATGCACCTTTTCAAGAGAGACTCCCCTTTTAGTGATAACCTGTCTTACAAAATGGTACTTGATCGGTATATTCTTTGATTTACTATGATAGGCCGAATTCTTAGCCAAATGTATTGCACTTTGGCTATGACAATATAACTTGATGTTGTCGTGCAACCTACCAAATTCACCAAACAAACCTTTCAACCAAATCGCTTCTTTGCAAGCATGAGAAGCAGCAATGTATTATGCTTCAGTAGTGGATAAAGCAATAATGTTATGTAGCTTTGACATCGAGTTGATAGCTCCACCTGCAAGAGTAAAGACGTACCCTGAAGTTGACCTTCTCTTATCTAATCACCTGCAAAATCGGAATCAACATATCCACAAACAAATTCACTACTCTTATTGTAAGTAATACAATAACTACTTGTGCCTCTCAAATATTGAAGCACCCATTTCACTGCTAACCAGTGTTCTTTACCCGGATTTGCCATGTACGTGCTAACAACCCCAACTGCATGTGAAATATCTGGTCGAGTACAAACCATTGCATACATTAAACACCCTACTACATTGGCATATGGAATTCGAGAGAGATAATCCTTTTCTTCATCTGTATTAGGACATAAACTCGAAGAAAGCTTAAAATGGGAAGCTAAAGGGACTGAAATAGGCTTCACATTATTCATACCAAACCTCAAAAGTATTTTCTCAATATACTTTCGTTGTGATAGCCATAGCTTACCATTGCTCCTGTTTCTGAAAATCTCCATGCCCAAAATCTGTCTTGCTACTCCTAGATCTTTCATATCAAATGTCCTTGCCATGTGAGCCTTCAACCTATTGATTTCTTCTATGATTTTGCTTGCGAAAAGCATATCGTCAACATACAATACCAAGATAATGAATATGACATTATTCAACTATTTAAAATAGACACAATGATCATATTCACTTCTAACATATTTCTGACTCAACATGAAAGAATCAAACTTCTTATACCACTGCCAAGGCGACTGCTTCAGGCCATATAATGACTTCTTGAGCCTGCAGACAAATTTCTCATTGTGATGCTGAACAAACCCTTCCGGTTGTTCCATATATATTTCCTCATCTAAATCACCATGTAGAAATGCAGTCTTAACATTTAACTGTTGCAACTCTAAATCAAGCAAAGCCACTAATGCTAACACAATTCTAATTGAAACAATTTTAACCACTGGCAAAAAAATCTCATGAAAGTAAATACGAGCTTTCTCAGAAAATCCTTTTGCAACAAGTCACTCTTTGTACATGTCTTCCGTATCATTCACACCCCAATTCAGCTTGAAGACCCATTTACACCCCATAGTTTTCCTGCCTTTTGGAAGCTCAACCAGATCCCATGTGTCATTCTTACTCAAGGCCATCATTTTGTCCTTCATGGCTGCTTTCCACTTGTCACTTTTCGAACCTTCTATTGCTTCCTGATAGCACAGAGGTTCATTGTCATTAGCATTAAATGCAACATAAGTGACATAATCATCATACCTTCTCGGTGGCCGTTTGATTCTTGTCGACCTCCTTAAGGATGTTTCTGGCGCTTCTACGATTGGCTGACTACCATCTGTAGGAACTTCTTGTCGATCAGTATCTGAGACCTGTTCATGATCTAAACCTGAACCCTGTTCATGTTCTCATTCTGAAATGTGTTCATGACTAGTATCTGAACTATGGTCATCATGACTATCGTTAGAAATGCTATCAAACTAAATGTGTTGAAAGTCAGATACATCATCCTGTTTCAATCTACTATCTACATCTAACTGTACAAGAGAGGATTCATAAACTTTATATCTCTGTTGATGATGATTTTGCGGGTAGTAGGATCCCACAATCTATATCCCTTTGTTCCAACACCATACTCAACAAAGATATACCTTTTAGACTTTCGATCTAACTTAGTTCGCTGATGTTTAGGCACTAGAGCATATGCATCAAAACCAAACACTTTGAGTTTAGAATAGTCACAAGGGTGTCCTTTCCATACCTCTTGCGGAATCTTGCTGTCTATCGTCGTCGATGGAGATCGGTTTATCACATAACAAGCTGTTGCCACTGCTTCCATCCACAACTTCTTTTGCAACCCGACATTACTCAACATACTTCTTGCTCTCTCTAGAAGAGTCCTGTTCATGCGTTCAACAACTCCATTTTGCTGAGGAGTATAAATTGTGGTCTTATGCCTCTCGATCCCTGCATCCTTGCAATAGCTATCAAACTCCTTGGAAGTAAACTCACCACCATTGTCAGTTCATAAACATTTTATTGTTCTACGAGTGTTGTTTTCTACCAATGCTATAAACTGCCCTAAAATTGAAAAAACATCAGACTTTCTTTTCAACATGTAGACCCAAACCTTCCTAGAAAAGTCATCAATGAATGATACAAAATAAGACGAACCACCATATGAAGTTGTAGGGGCTCGTCCCCAAACATCTGAATCGATATAATCAAGTATGCCTTTACTAGTATGTTTGCCTCTTTTAAACTTTTGTTTACTTTGTTTTCCAAACAGACAATGCTTACAGAAATCTAACTTTCCAGATTTTAGATTTGGAAGTAGCTTTCGATCAACCAAAATTTTCAACCCTCTTTCACTCATATGCCCCAATCTTTGATGCCATAAGTGAATGGAACTACTGTCATGTTCAGACAAAGTAGACACAAAATCTGACCCTGTACCTGCTTCTAACTGAAATAGATTTCCTACTTTCTTAGCTCTCATAACTAGTAAAATACCTTTGTAAATTTTCATTACTCCACCTTGAATTACAATTTTATATCCATTTGAATCAAGTGCTCCTAATGAAATCAAATTTTTCCTTAAATCTCATACATGCCTCACATCAGTTAATATTCTAGTTGTCCCATCAAACATTTGTAGTTGTATGCTCCCAATCCCAACAATATTACATGTTATATCATTACCCATGTACACAACTCCATCATTAATTGATTTATATTCCTTAAACCATTCTTTATGGATACACATGTGGTTTGATGCACCGGAATCTAACAACCAATGTTGACCATGATTTGACACATTAACTGATAATACTTCATCACTCATACTTTCGACTTTGAACGTGAGTCGCTCGGCTTCTTGGGGCGTCTTTCTTTTGAACGACCTCTAACCATCATAGCTTCTGAGGTAGAGGTTTCAGAATGCAACTTTCTCCTTGTTTCTTCCGATAATAAGGATGCAACTACATCATCAAATTCAATAGTTTATGATGAACTAAGACTTATAGAAGTAACAAAATGATCCCATGACTCGGGCAACGAGCACAGTAAAGTAATAGATTTATCCTCGGATGGAATTTTTACTTCTATACTTTGTAATTGCACAAGAAGAATATTAAAAACATTTAAATGATCACCAATTGATGTACCTTCCTTCATTCGCAAACCGTACAACTGTCGCTTTAGGAGAATCCTGTTGGTTAAGGATTTGGTCATGTACAGTTTCTCTAGTTTCGTCCACAAACAAGTAGCTCTTGTCTCTGACACAATATTAAATAGAACATCATCAGCTAGACACAATCGAATAGCACTTATCGCTCTTTCATCCATCTCGGCCCACTCACTATCTATGATGTTGTAATGTTGCTTAGACTTGCCCAACAACGCCTTTGCCACGCCATGTTGGACAAGCAAATCATGCATATTCACCTTCCGGATCTCAAAATTATTCTTGCCATTAAACTTCTCAATTTCAAACCGGGCACTCTGAGTTTTCGCCATTTTGTATCAACAAAAAAAAACACAATAATCTCCAATATCCAACTTTAAAATACCAACAATAAAAAAAAATGCCTATGCCTTTCTCCCTTTGCCTTTAAAAAAAAATCTTCCCTTTGCACTTATATTACTTTGATGTCTTTAATTTTTTAATCTTTACCAATTCAACGATGTGGCTCAAACCCTAGTTAAAGAGATGAACCTGCATCATTTGATTCGTTTCTGCAAACTAATATGGTATTTAAATATTCCTCTCAGTCTATATCATTGAGTTGAAAGCGTTTTGGTGATCCGTTAATATGAAAGAGGTCCACGACTATTATATTAAACAGGCAGATAACCGGATCTACACCACAATCGGCCCTCTCAATCGGCGTCCAAACAAAAAATTTCAATACATATGAACAGACTCGTGCTTATGCGCATTGGACAGGAAAACCATTTAATGTGTATAAAGTGTGCAGGTGTTTGTTTTTTTTTTTTTTTTTTTAAAACAACAAGAAACATACCTCAGCGTAGGTATGACAGCGCTCCCACCAAAAGTTATATCAGTGACCAACCAAAAAATTATATCACACATACACAGCAGAAATTAAACACGCACCAAGGTAGCCTTCCCTACGCACTACGCACGAGCAATGTTTTATGAAATACGCACCAGCAATACATACCGCATAATCATCTGTGCGCATTCCTTGTAGAGCCCCACTCGAACAGCAATCTCTACTCCCGTTTCAGTGTACGCTTTACAATGCACACGAATTCAACAAATCATGGCATCATGTATCATGTGCCTCAACTCCGTGCGAATCGATCTTTCTCAGAAAAATAATAAACAATGTTCGACTCACCAAGCATCGAAGACTCGAGTGTGGTTCATATCTTAATTATTTCGTGCCACGATAGCATTAACAACCATACTCAAGAGCCTTGGCGGTCCACCAAAGGTTATGTTAGCGCAGTTACCGTTATGTCTACGCAGCACCGAATCAACCATCACTCCACCCAGCACTCCACGCAGTGGTTGAAACGTTGCAGGTTAAATAACCAGAACAACTCCGCGCTCATCAAATCTTTAACCAGCGCACGAGGAGCTCCACCTCGAGCATGCATTTCAACTTGCCTCCAACTGCTCTGATACCACTGGTTGGAGATCAGATGCACAATTTAATCAAATAAAATACACAGCAGATAAATCAAACACATAAAGACACAGCTTTTAACGTGGTTCACCCAACCAATCTGGGCTACCTCCACCAAACATAGGCATCGGCAATTTATTAATCAAACAGGAGATTACAAAATGAAATCCTCACAAAACTCTCACACTCTTAGCCAACATCCTAATGGTTGTGTGTTATATAGCATAGAGAATCTAACAGGCTCATTAACTCACTCACATCAAATATAGGAGGCATTAACTCCCTACCAACAAACTTGAGTTAATCTAGGAACTGAATTTCTATTGTTGTCACCTACAGAGATTCTTGCCTATCTTAATCAAAATAGAAAATCTCAACAAGAGATTGACATTAACACTATTAACATGAATTAACATGAATACAAAGTTAAAGCTATTTTCATGCCAACACTCTTTTTTTTTCATTGTTACATAATACAAAGAATTTATAGATAATGTGATAAATACATGTTAAAGCTTTCAATATGGCTCAATATTAAAATTTAAAACCAATTTTGTTTAGGAAAAACATATCTTCATCCTTCAAGTGAACATAATTTCTATTTCCTTTTGTGCATACATACGCTGGAAATAGTTAAGTTCAAATCGGTGGTTAGTTAATTATCAGAGTAAATAACTAATCAATATCCATTGAGATGATATCGTTAATTCCAGTGGTTAACTAATCAATAGCCATAGGGACGATCTCTTTAATTGCAATGGTTTCTTTAAAAGCTTTGGTTTCCTGTGAAGCTTTCTGCAAAGTGAAGATCTTCCGAAAATGAATTAAGTAGATCGAAACTTTAACAACATAGTTAAACTGATGGAGAAAAGCATATAATAATTTCTTTATATCAAGCATATGAGAATTTTTTTTATATATGGTAACAAGCTGAGCACCAAAACCTTGAGGTATTGGGAATGTTCCATAAATTGTATTCTGCCTCGGAAGTGTCGTAAGTAGTGATTATGCACTACGTTACGAAAAAGTGTATTGGAACAGATGCACTACCTTAGGAAAAAGTGTATTGGAAAAGAACATAGTCATATGTCATTGCAAACATTGCAATAATAATAGTCATTTGATACCTACAAATTAAAGAAGATTATAAGGCTGTAAACAGAACTTGTGGAAAATAAAATAAAATGTATAAACTATCAAAATAAAAAGCCATTGTGATTGTGCTAAATCCAATGCATCATTTTATTTAGAGAATTACTCTTGAAAATAAAATAAAATAAAATTTATGAACGGTCAAAATGACAATCTATTGTGATTGAGGATACACCAATGCATCATTCTCTTTTCAGAATTTGGTGAATCTATAAAATTAGGGCACCCAGTCATCTCATCATATTAAATAAATGCATACTACTAATGTTTAGTCCTTAAAGTTCTTTGTAACTTACATATTATAGATATTGCATGATTTTTCTCTCACTAAATATTCAAAATAAAATACAAAACCATCACACCTGTATCAATTTTTTTATCCCTAGAGTTTCCTTTTAAAATTTGCAGTGTACAAATTTAAAAAAAAAAATCTTTAAATATCCAGCAAAAAGTTGCTTGCCCATCTAAGCTCCACTAATTGGTAAAAAACTATTTATCTTGGCAAAAGTGCAAAATAAAAAATAAGAAAACCTCCAGGTACTTTGTAATTACTTCAAGTGACCCAGATCCCAGATGCTTCATCTACTAGACTGTTGTCATGGGCTTTGAAACATGTAACCATTCAACTAAAAACTAATTTTGGAAATTGGCAAGTTTGGCAAAAAAATAAAAAATAATTTAAAAATAGAATGCATTTCTGGTTTAAAAAATAATATATAATGGATATCAATAATGACTTTTGTAAAATGAAATAGCTATTATAAATAAAATCTAAAATAAAGACTACAACAAAAAATATATGTTATCAAATTCATAATGATTGAACATTATATAAACCCTACAAATAACTAACATGAAAACTTAATACAAAAACTTACTCCCCAGCAACATTATAAAAAAAATGAAATATAAAGCAGAAAGAATCCTTCTAGCCTCTCTTAATTCTGGTGCTCACAGATGACCTGAGCCAAGTGAACGAAATTCCTGTAAAAATGAAATATAAAGCAGAAAGAACTCTTTTAGCCTGTGCTCACAGATGATGGAAGCCAAGTGAATGGAATTCCCATATAAAATGGGAGCCAAGACGCTAACATCCTTGGGGTCCTGGTAACAAGGGGGTAATGGGCACTTGGCCATGATCTGTTGATCCACATAAGAGGCTAGGTGTTCTGGTTATCATAGATGACACAGTTCTTGTAATTGGAGTTGCCCAACACCACGGTGAATTGCAATCTGTCGATCACATTCAGCTGGCTGACCATAGCGTTCTGCAAGTGAAACAGTGGTGTGTAAGGATGCAGCGCTAAGAAGATGACCAAGATCACGAACAGCACTATGAAAAGAAATGCCAAAAATTGAGTTTGAGAAAACCCAGGAAAGACAAACGGGTAAAGAACGGATTGTACACAAAGTACTACTAGAAATTTAGTGTGCTTACAAAGTAATGAACTAACCTAACTTTTACAGCAACAGTTATGACAACAGTTTATGATGATCACATGGTGAAAATCTTCTTAATAGTCTAACATATCAAATCAACGCTCCAAGACGGTACACAGTGCCACAAAGGGGAATTCATTTCATAGAGAAATTATGAGTCTTAATAAGTTTTTGTATCCATTAGTTATATTGATTTGGTATCCTTAGGAAATTGTTGTCCAAGGTGGAAAAAATTGATAAGAAGATCGGTAAGTTAATTTACCTTAGTGTTTGGGGTAATGATGGTCTATTTTGGCTAGTGCGTATCCTAGAAATTGGTTTGGAATTTTCTAAGACTTGATTTCCTTTCCCAATTGTGAAAAAAAAAGATTTCAGCTTTTCCTTGTATTGAACTTCAAATATTGGATTTGAAACTGCAATTTATTGTTTTAGAGAAAAAATGGTTCTTATTCATTGAGCAATTATTTTATTATGGTTTCTAATTTTCTCTATAGTGCCAATTGAAGTTGTTTATACTTAGGCATTGCAACTTCTATCACAATTACACCAAAACATGTTTTGAAAATATAGTCCAATGCTTTTCAACTTTCTACATTCTAATTTGTGAAGGTTTACTTGTTTGGATAGGTGGTTAATTTTCCCTCCACATTTATTTTTAAATAACATTTCCGTGAAAAATGAAGTATTTGTTTTTTTATGTACAACAAATATTGAAGTGGATTTCTATGTTTATGTTTTTACCATTTGAGTTTTTCACAATGCAATGTTCTTAACTTAAGTTGGTTTCACTTTCTTTTACTAGGGTTTATTAATGCAACATAGTTGGTGTGGAGAGATTTTGAAATATATAAGATTGATCTATTTAGATAAGATAACTAATTTGATGTCACTATGCCCTTGTCATTTAAAATAAAAAATTTTGGAATCAAAATATATGTTTGTTAGGTAAGAGGAAAGGAATAAAGATGATGGATTTTCATTTCTATGCTTTACCCATCTAAATATTTCCATAGTGCAATGTAGTTTTCACTCAAACAAACTTGAGCATGTTATATATTATTTGGCTGAAACAATGATGAGTTGTACCTATGCTTTCCGCTCTAGAAGAAGATTTTTTAATTCTTATACCATGTTTGTTGAGTGTTTGTATTAATTTTGTTTTAATTCCAATGATTTACAATTAAAATAGATTTTTTATTTTTGTCCTCACTTGAGAAGGACCATGTTTAAGAATTGATGAACTACTTTGCTATTTCAGAATATAGTAGTAAAACATTTATTCTTTTAGTTCCTTGGGATTTTTAATTTTCTTACCATGTGATGTACCTAGAACCATGCTTAAGAATTGATGAACTACTTTGCTATTTCAGAATATAGTAGTAAAACATTTATTCTTTTAGTTCCTTGGGATTTTTAATTTTCTTACCATGTGATGTACCTTTCTTATACATTGATTTGAAATTGTTAGATATGGTTCCATTATAGTGTGGAATGATTCGTATTTTTTCCTTCGTCACAATATTAGATTTTTTCTTCAAAGTTGTTTCTTGTAGGTAGTTTATATAATTTATTGATTAATTGAGGATAATTATTTTACACACATTCAAATTATCATTTAGATTCTAGTCACTTTGTTCATTCATATTTGTATACACCAAATTATCTATTGTTTAAATGGTGAAACACAACTCCATCTATTTTCTTACAAAAGACATGAATAAGATTTGATACTCACTTGATTTCTCATGTATGTTTCAAATGTACTAGTGAACATTGTCTTCTCCTTTCAACTATTTTATTTGTTTAAATGATATCTTCTTTCTTATTTACCATGATGTGTTCAATTTTTCATTGAGTTATATAGTTCATGGCATGTAACTAGTCTCTTCTGTATTCTTGACCTGAGTAGGGATTTTTGTTTTTTCCATGGTTTTTACTTTATTGGTTGAGAAATAAAGTTTGTTTTTAGTTTTTGGGTTGAGTAATAAAGTGTAGTGTAATACTCTTGAATATTAGTTTCTATGTCTATGTTCATTCTTGCATATGTTAGGTTTCCATAGTCCAAGCTAAAATCAATAATTGGTTTAAGTTTTTGTGTGAAAGGAATACATAATATTTAATAGTGATTTGGCTTCTTTTATACTAGAGTAAAAGGTGATGTTTTTTCTCAATCTTTTCTCTCGCTTTAGTGTATGTTTCCTTACACACATATAGAGTTGAGTTTTCCTTTCAATTGAGATCTAAAATTAGAGATGATAATTTTAGTGTCTTCTCTAATTTGAAATGCCTTGCTTATAGTCTTAATTTTCCAAGAGAATTTCAATATTATAGTTATTTAAGCTAGACCTTTTTACATTCCTATGTGAGTGACTTGTCACTTATAGATGGAAATTAGTTGTTGTCTTTCGGATGATATTATTATGCCCATTACATATCTAGTTGTTCTATTATTAGGTTCTTTTCATATTTTCATTCAAGTATCTAATTGAAGGAAAGAACTACAATGCCTTTTATTCTATTTTTTATTTCAATGAGAACCTTATGGATTCAATCCCTTAGGAAATTTCACATAATACTTATTTTTGCAAAGATATTTATTGCAATGAGTGGATGATTAAGTATAACCCTCAAAGTCCCAATATGCACCAAATTCCTTTATTGTTAAATTGTCATTGATCCCATACTAGAAATATTTCTTTATTGTTTCTTTTGTGTAATGTACGGATATTATTTTATATTGGTTTAATTCCTCTTCTGTGCTTATATAGGGAAAGGTGACAGTTCCATCAATTTTGAATTCTTCCCTTTGCTCTACTCCAAATATGCATCACTATCTATGAAATTAAGCTTGGTTCTACCATGTTATAAATTTTGAGGCGATGTTTGCAATGCTTTGAATATATGCTAGAGATGAGTTGGGTTCTTTATAGGTTCAAATAATTAAGAAAATTGGTAAGCTAATTATTTATCACATCTTAACATGAGGCTTTTTTATTGATTGACTAAGCATTATAAGTGATGAATTGTTTTTAATGAAATTTCTAGATGTTATCTATTTGGTCACATTTGATTTTTATATGAAATTTGAGGCAATTATTGCAATAATTTTATTAAGTTTTTAGAATTAAGTTAGATTGCTCATGAATTCAATAAAATAAGAGACTTCTCATGGAAACAAAATTTATTTTCCTTTTCTAAGCATTAGTTTTGGCAAAAGGATTACCAATGATTCTCATGTGTGTAATATGTATTTTTTTAATCAATTATCTACTACTATAAAATGCTTATATGTCATAGTTTAAGTTTCATGGTTTAACTTTCTTACTTATGTTTCATTTCCATTGTCATGTTGCAAAATTTTATTTACATGTATTTGGAAATTTCAAGGTTATTTACAAGTAATATCATATAAATATGGAAAATTCATAGTTGTAGAAATGAGGGTTGAATGGTATATGCTATTTTTTCTAGTGAGTCTTTATTTATGTTGAATGTTTTATGCATTGCATGTACTTCTATTGTCTAGTTGAGATTTAATGATTATGAAAAAATACTATGAAATAGATTCATGTTATAAAGTTATTATAATATATGTTTGGTATAGAAGAACAAAACTACTTTATATCAATGGATGCCTCATTGCTCAATTTTTTTTGTTTTCTTGCTAGATTAGTTGTATAATTATTTTGATTGTTTAATGATATTGCTTCATCTTCTATTGTGAAAATGGAAGATCAAATGTCATTCTCTCTAGAACATAGATATTTGGAAAATAATCCCAAATTTGCACATGTTTAATTGAACACTTCATGAAATACATCCTACTGAATAAGTGATCGTGTGTGTATCTATAT
>APFE031135493.1:50189-69612 GCA_000404065.3 Pinus taeda
ATATATATAATCTATTGCTACACAATCTATAAATTATGGGAAGGTGTTCTCTCTATAATGGTATAGCTCTTACTATCAACAAAATTAAACTATTCCATATGTCATATCTATGCATTTTGGGAAAGTAAATCAACTACAATTCATTTCTTTGTAAATCATTTCTAGTTCCCAATATTTAATCAATGTCCTCTTTAACGTCATTCACTGCACTCATAAATGTATCTCTTTATGTTGGTGTGCTTCCTTAATGGCTGTTTGTAGTTGTGTGACTATTGTTTTCTCTCTTTATGAAATATCCTTCTATTCAAAGATTGTTTTCTTTGTCTCCTATCACTGGATCTAAATTCAAATTTTGGTATTTGTCATTTTAGTGTGCTTTCCTTTCCATGTAGATCAACCTGATAACAAATTATGGAGAATGCAACACTAATGTCATCATAGAAATGTAATATAAAAATAGTTCACATGCTCTCATGAATCTAATGCATTGCTTTCCTTTTATGTTTTTATTCTAGAATGATTGAGAAGCCTATTTTTATCTACAGAGTTCCCAATTAGTGAATGATGAGAACATAGTATATAAAATCTTGTGCAAGTGAATTTATTTTCTCTTCCATATGTTGCACACTAGATTAAAATATGGAATACATTCTTTGATTAAGTTCATGCACATGTAAATACGAGATCCTTTATGTCAAAGTTCTTAGGTTTATTTATTCTTGAAAAACAATTGGCATTTGTAAAACATTTATTTCCTTTAATATTCATTTTTTCAACCTACATTTGTTGCTTTAGAGTCCCTTTCTCTTCAATTAGATCAATGATTTTATCAAAAAATAAGCTAAGTTTGATATCCTATGTTTATGGTAACATAGATTATTTTACATTTCATCCACGTTCAATAATTTTTTCCCATTGAGAATAATATTTTAGAAAATAAAAAACAATTATAAAATTTGTAGAAACTGCAATCTTGTTAGTATTACCTTTCCTTTGAATGCAACATGAAATGGTAATGGGACAACCTTATTCTTAGAAAACAATCATGCTATGTTAAAAAATGGGTTAGTAGAAAGAGAGGAGTTTCCATTTTTTTAGTGTTGTACTTGTTCCATAGTTGAGTATAACATCTAGGTGTATGATGTGATAACATTACATAGTGTTATTCACGGGGTGACTTTAAACATGATTGGCTAGTGATTAGCGCCCCATTATTTTTAATTGCATTCCATAACTAAAACATATAAAGAAAAATATAGACCTCATCTTCTATCTATGTCATCCCACATTCTCATTTCCCTCCAATGAAGATTCTCTTCATTGTATGGCTAGTAGTGTTTATTTGTTTGTTGTTTCATTTTTATATTGTAATTATTTTCATAAATTTAAGAAATAAGTTAGTGGTGGTAGATATAGTATTCAAGGGAATAATATTTCATAATAAAATATTTTACATAATACAAGATTTGTTGTGATGATTTCTTCCACTCAAATAAACATGAAAATTTACAAATCATTATCCCAGTCAATAATTAATATTAATGAAAAACTAGGATTGAGGAAAAAGTAACTGAATCAAGGTTAAATTTAAGAAAACATGGTTTCAAGAAGAGGCTATCTCTATCCCAAATCATGGTCCCACTTTACATGACCTTTCTATGTGTTTTGAAATGATGAAATACAATGAAATAACTTCTATAATAAATATTTATAGTGTATGTTAAGATTCTATGTGGGGTCAATATCTTTAAAAAGATTTATAAATGATGGCCAAAACTTACTCAATTTATAGGTAAAAATAATTTCCATGGAGTCATTGATGAAGTGATCATTGCATGTGGATATTTGGAAAAAAAAAAAGTGTTTTTTATGATGGTAGATGTTATTATTATTTATACATGATTTAAATTCCATTTATTAATGATAGTCATTGCTTACAATTGTAATGCCCCACATTAATAAACCAATAAATAATGATGATCATAATAATGACTATGATAATAATAAATAAATGAAATAATGAACAATAAAATTGTTAATATTAATAAATAAATAAATCTAAATAAAAAATAATAAAGAAAATATAATAAATAATATTGAGAAGATAATGAGAATAAAATAATGAATAATTAACTTAAGTTCAAAATAAATAAATAAAAACAAAGTATTAAAATAGTAAAAATAGTTAACAAAAATTAAAAAGGAATAAAAATAAGAAAAAGTAGAATTAAGAAAAAAGTTGAGTTAAGAAGAACAAAAGACAAAAAAATAGAGTTGGCATGATGACACATGGGTTGTCTCCATGAAGTTTTCCTTTCCACTTTTTTAACAAATCATTATATTTAATAAAGGAAAATATAGATGTGAGACTTTCATTATTTAGAGGAGAATTCTAGGTGAGTAGGATTCACTAGGTATCATTTTTGATTGAGGGCATGTGGCCAACTGTACAAAGATTTAATGTAGCTAACAATGTGGTTGGGTGGAGAGTAATCAGCAAAACATTGTTGCGATCAACCAAATCTGAATAGCACAACAAATATGAAATTTTCACTAAAATATATATTAATTTTACAAGTAACTCTCCTCTTCTCATGGTTTCATAAATTATCTAGCAACTAATTGAATATTTTTTTGTGTTTATTATTAATAACATTGATTTATGTAAAGAATGTGTATGTTTTAATTTTTAGTTATTACAACAAGTATCATCCTCCATGTATTATAGTTGACTTTTTTCTAAGTGGTTATTTGCTGAGAAGTGATATGTTCCCATTTTAGTATTTATTATTAGGCTTAGGATTATGTGATGAATATACTTTGGCTATACCATGGTCTTTTTTGGTGTTAGTTGGAGTCCCCTTTAAGGATGATCACTTATTGGATATTTGGTTTTTAGGGACCCATGTTTTTCTTGATGAATATATCCTTAATGTCTTATAATGAGTAATCCTTATTCAATATTAAGTGTATATGATAAATTTGTTATTATGTGTTGATGGTTTAGTTTGAATAATAGGATATGGTGTTTTGGTCTCACCATCCCTTTATGTTTGCTCATATTAATGATTATGGTAGATCTAGACACTTATGTGATTTTCTAGATTGTGATGAGTATTGATATTTATTAGTGACTGTATTAAATATTATTGATAATATCTATGATTTTTTGGTAATTATTCCATGATAGTTAGCATGATAGATTAGTCCTTGATAGTATGTTTGGTACAATACAGACTCATTGATTAACATACATAACGATATTGTACCAACCATTTGTATTTTTAATTAAAGTTATGTGGAAATAGTGATATTTGAGGATGATTTAATATGATATATATTTGTTAGGACTGATGGCATTTTAAAGTTGTTGGAAACTTGACTACACTAAGAGGGGGGCCAATCAATTTAGTGCATTCATGGATATCAATTATTTCTTTTTAGTTTTCTTTTGAATATTTATGTGAACTTCTTATCTCATAGGTAGTACATCATATAAACAAAAAATTTAATATACAACCAATATTTAACATGTAAATCACATAAAAGTCAAAATGCAAAAAAAAACAATATAAGTGCAAACCCATAAAGGAAGAAAACCAAAAATTTGTTGTTTTTGTAATTCAAAAGAAAGCTCCTACTTCCTCTATTATGTTTCTTGAGGCTCTAACCTCTATTCTATTCTGCAAGCGAGAACTTGTTGGGAAGCTCCAACTCCCACATACACAATGTTTTGTAGGCTACCACCCATAGGAGACTCCTACCTTAAAAGGCTCCAACATGTTTTTCTTCAAGCTACAAATTGAAAGTAGAATAAAATCCCCTAATACATAAAAATTATGATGTGTTGGTTTACCTAGAAAATAATTTTGAATAAGTTCATTTATGTTTCAACTTCTTATTTTCCTAAAATATTATTCACTTATTCTATTCTATCTATGTTTCTTTGTGTGAGATAACTCATGAACAGCAACTCAAATCTTCCACATACTCTCCAACCCTTAAAATTTTGCAAAACCACATATTCATATATATATTATGCTTGTTAGTATCACATACATGAATATGAAGTGAAATATTTTCCTCTTTATTGATGGGGCCAGCCCACGTGGTCCCGCCGTCAATGCGTTTATGACGATGTGTACCAACAATGAATATAATAATCAAAAAGATTTCGGATATATG
This sequence comes from Pinus taeda, assembly GCA_000404065.3. NCBI lineage: Eukaryota > Viridiplantae > Streptophyta > Pinopsida > Pinales > Pinaceae > Pinus > Pinus taeda. The sequence continues at coordinate 54,375 of APFE031135493.1, forward strand.
TTAGCTGATTTTTAATCTCTGCTCGATTGATTAGAGTTACGGTGATTGTACTGTGATTGTTTGTGGTGTGGACATCTGTCCCTTCTCGGAATTCTACGAACCCACCTTGGTATTGAGTTTTACACCTTCGCGCTCATTTGGTTTTCGTTGTTTCTCCAGGTCATTTGCTTTGCGAGCTCTCGGCGACCCCTTGCAGCTTCTGTGGTTTTCTTTGTATTTTCCTGTGTCTTGTTCGCCTGGTTTACGGAGTTATGTGCTCCTTGTAGCCTTCTCGGCCTCGGTCGTTTGGGATTCAGCATGGAAATCTTCTCTTCACCTGGTGATTCGTTGAAACACTCGTAAGGTTTGCGTTATTATATTCTTTTGTTTGTATGTTCACTATCAATGTGCGTTTGGAGTCTTCCTTAGTGGGTCTTTGCCTCTGTGCGTCTTTTATCGGTTGCTGTTTGTGTTCCGCGAGGGTTTACAGTTAATTGATCGCTGCATGGTCCTTGGTGACATCTTCTTCAGCGGTGGTTCATTTCCTCACAAACGCGACAGGGTTATGGTGGCATTCTCCCTCGATTCATCTGCCAACTCGCCTGGTAAGTCATAGTTCTATGCTAGACATTTGCACCCCTCTTTTCCCTGAGTCTAACGTCTTGGCTCCTTTGTGAGCACGAGGGTCATTCGATGTGTAGTTGTGGCTATGGCTTGCCTGTCACGTAAGTATGCACTGTGTTTTTATTCAGTCATTCCATTTCGAGTTCTCTGTATTTTATTACTTGGAACCTAATCTTGTTATGTTTGTTTTCTTCATAGGTGGACCCGCTCGAGGGTCTCGGCGCTTGGCCTCTCAGCTGTCCCAAATAAAATACGGGTAGCGTCGCTCTGTTCGTTGTCGTTTGCTTGACTTGGTGCTTACGACTTGTAGGGTTGGTCTTTTCTTGTTGGCCTTGAGCCACTATCTGTTCTCGGTTCTCTCATCGTTAGGCTTTGTCGTTGATTATGGAAACGAGTTAGGGTTTTATGGGGTTGGCTTCTATTTGTAGCTAGTTTTAGTCCCCACGTGTGTGAACTGGGTTCAGTCTTTTATTTTGAACAAAATGTGAACGAAAAATGAACTTTGGATGACTGTATTTTGTAACCCTATGAATTATGTGCCAAAATAGATTGGATTGCTTTCGTAAATTCACATACTTGTTATGATTATTTAATGCGTGATTATTTTTTGGTTGTGCCGCTTGTAACTGGGCGTTGTTGCTTTTCATCCGACTTGACTATATTCTTCTCATGGTTCAGAACCTGTAGCAGTACACTGACAGTATTCACATGATAAAATATTAACAAATGTTACACAGCATTGAGGATGTTGTAGGATTGTGTGTGCACAGAACAATAATTATATTTCTCTGTCTATTTTTTTTCTTACACAGTCGAACCCGGTAATGTGCCATTTTCCCTCCTTTGATAGGATTGTTTCCAAACGGTTTTAATTGCTGTTGGTTTGTTCGGTTGGTTACATCAGTTGCTCCTTATGTGGAACTTTGCATAGTTGGCTAGTACATTTTCTTTTCATGCTTTTACAAAAATAATGTAACTGTCTGGAAACAACGACTCTAACTAATTACTACTACTCCTAATTAAAATTCATTACATTAATCTTAGGCAACTTTAATGAAAGAAAAGTAAAAAAAAAAAAAAAACAAGTATACTATCCATCGAGTGAATTGATTTCTCCGTCCTCTTCAGAAACCATATCAACCTCGGTTCTGTCTTTGCCCTGTCAACGAGATGCTCATGCATCAGGCTCCCATGGTAAAAGAAAATCATGGCTCTGTTCCATGAGTTCCTCCACCGAATAGCCAACCTTCTGTATCTGTGCTGCGCCGAGCCACGAGCTGTCCTCCATTGGATGGTCTTTCCACTTAACGAGATACCGTAGATACTCTTTCCTACGTGTCTTCTTGGCTACGTGGGTACTAAGGATCCCTTCAATCTCATGGCACTGAGCCGAAGTCATTTGCTTCTTCCAAGAACTGTCTCCAATTTGGGTGTCCCGTTCTGGCCATACCACACTGTCGTCGTCTGCTTGGGCAGTATATGGGAACAGATCCGCCACGTTGAAAATAGGTGATATTCCTATATCGGGTGGCAGCTGAATTTCATAGGCGTTGGCTGAAAATTTACATAAGATATTGCATGGACAAATTTTCTTATATTTTAGTTTATTATACATGCCCTTAGGAAATCGTTCCTTGCGCAGGTGTGCGAGAACCTCATCTCCAACATTAAATTGCACTTCTCTTCGCTTTGAATCTGCTTGTTGCTTATACTTCTGTACATTGTCCTACAATTTTAATTTGACCTTTTCATGAAGTTCGCTCATTACTTCGGCAAAATATTCCCATCTGCGCTTCTCCACTCCAACTTTCCCAAATCTCGCAGTTCATGTATTCCTCAAGGATGCATGCCGTACAAAATCTGGAATGGGTTGTGTCCGGTGCTATGATTGGGCGAATCGTTATAAGTGAATTCTGCCTGAGCGAGAGCACGATCCCACAACCATGAATTTTCTCTAGTTAGACTCCGTAATAAATTCCCCAAGCTCCTGTTCACCACTTCCGTTTGTCCATCAGTCTGCGGAAGATACACAGAGCTGAAATTCAATTGCATGCCCAACTTTTTCCACAGGGTGCACCAAAAGTGTCCTGTGAATTTTACATCCCTGTCTGAAATGATAAATCTGGGTAGGCCATGTATTCTAACAACCTCCGTGAAAAACAGGTGAGCTACGTATGTGGCATCACTAGTTTTCTAGTAAGGAATAAAATGAGCCATTTTTGAAAATCTATCTACCACCACCATTACTGAATCATATCCCCGTTGTGTTCTAGGCAGTCCTAAGACAAAGTCAATGCTGACTAAGTCCCATGGCTTGCTTGGAACAGGTAGTGGTGTGTAAAGTCCAGTATTTTGACTATGTCCTTTCGCTAGTTGGCAGAATTTACACCTGTTCACATATATTTGTACGTCCCTGCTCATTTTGGGCCAATAATAAAAATGTTTGAGTTGCTCCAAAGTTTTGTTGATGCAAAAATGTCCCGCTAGTATACCGCTATGCTTTTTCTGTACAATATTTTCCCTCATCGAACAGTCCGGAATACATAACTACCCACCTCTGAACAATAATCCTTCCTGCAAATTGTAGTCTAACCATGGACTTGCATTCCTCAACAAGGGATTTTGGCAGGCTTCAAAAGCTTCTTTGAAATCTATGTCAGTTTGGTACAAATCCTTCAGATGTTCGAATCCCATCACCTGTATGCTACTTTCTTATAAGAGCAAAGCTCTTCTGCTTAAGGCATCTGCCACCTTATTGGCTTGCCCACTTTTGTGTTTTAACATGAAAGTGAAACTCTGCAAGTATTGTACCCATTTGGTGTGCTTATGGTTTAACTTGTGCTACTGCATTACATATTGTAATGCCAAATTATCAGAAAATAATACAAACTCATTGCCCGACAGGTAGTGCCTCCAATGTTTTAAAGCTTGGACAACGGCATAAAATTCCTTGTCATACGAGGAGTATTTCTTCCATCTCTCATTTAATTTTTCACTAAAGAATGCCACCGGTCTGTCTTCCTGACTCAGCACAGCGCCAATAGCTGTTCCACTTGCATCACACCGAACCTAAAAGAGTTTATTAAAATCAGGCAGCCTCAAGATTGGCCTCTCCGTGATCTTCCGCTTCAAAAGCTGAAAACTATCTTCTACCGCCCTGGTCCAACAAAAAGGCTGACTCGCCTTTTTGATGGTCTCTAGCATCGGCGCGCAGATTTCACTCAAATTCCTAATAAATTTCCGATAAAAACTTACCAATCCGTGAAAACTACGTACCTCAAATAAGCTCTTTGGTGACGGCCAATTCATGATTGCTGCAATCTTTTCTAGGTCCATTTTCAATTCATTTTCTGCAACTACAAACCCCAGATAGACCATCTCCTTCTATAGGAAAGTGCATTTCTTCAAGTTTATCATCAGTTTGTTCTGTTGTAACTTCTCAAACACCCTTCGAACATGTTGAAGATGTTCTCCTTTCGTTCTGCTGAAAATCAAGATATCATCAAGATAAACTATCACAAACTTGCCAATAAATTTCTTTAACAACTCACTCATCCATCTCATAAAGGTACTAGGAGCGTTGCTTAATCCAAATGGCATGACCAGCCATTCGAACAGGCCTTCATTGGTCTTGAAAGTTGTCTTCCACTCATCTCCTTCTCTAATCCTGATGTGATGATATCCACTCTTCAGATCAATCTTTGTGAAATAAGCTGCCTCGCTAAGACAATCCATCATGTCATCCATTCTAGGTAGGGGAAATCTGTACCGAATAGTGATTTTATTGATAGCTCGTGAATCTATACACATTCGCCACTCTCCACCCTTCTTAAGTGTGAGTATTGTGGGTACCGCACAAGGGCTCCAACTTTCTCTAATCAATCCCTTATCTAGCAACTCCTGTACCTATTTACGAATCTCTTCATTATCTTTCGGACTCATTCTATATGCTGCCTTATTCGGTAGGCTTGCTCGAGGTATGAAATAGATATGATGGCTAATGCTCCTCTTGGAAGGCAACTTATCTCATAGATTGTCAACTACAATGTCTTTAAATTCTTCCAACAGCTCCTGAATCTCTACAGGCAATCCCGACTTTTCTATGTTCAACAACATCATTTTTGTCTTCCTTACAATCGCATAATTGACCTCATTTTCCTCAATCTGCTTCACAAAATTTTTTCCTCCTATTAACAATGCTTTTGTTCCACATGGTTCTGTTGCATCCTCCTCTTTGATGGGTACAAGCGTATGTTTGATCCCATCTTTCACAAATTTGTAACAATTCGTCTTCCCATCGTGCATCACCTTCCGATCATACTGCCATGGTCTCCCTAGCAATATATGGCATACGTCCATTGGCATAATATCACAGACCACCGTGTCTTGGTATTTGCCAATGTGAAATTCAACCTCGGATTTTTCATCAACTAATAGTTGGTGGCCTTTCTGTAGCCACGAAACCTTGTAAGGTGTGGGATGCTTAAGCCGTTTCGATCCCATCTTTTCCACCATTTCGGTGGCAACTAAATTGTCTATACTTCCACTGTCTATGATCAATTTACAACACTTTCCGTGTGATTTGAAAACTGTTCGAAACAGCGCCTTCCGCTAGGTCTATTCAGCCATCTCCTTGGCTAGCTTCAACAATACTTTGTTCAAAACTAAAGCCTCTCCTATTTCTGCCACGTTTTCTATCTCTCGGGGCTGTGCTTCAGCTTCCTCACGCTGTGCAACAAATGCTTCCTTCTGGCCAGCGTGCTCAGCTTACGGGCATTTGAAGGATTTGTGCCCCCACTTATGGCACCTGTAGCACTAGACATTAGTCCCCCTTCCACGACCATTTCCTCTTCCTCGCTGATATGGCCAACCTCCTCTAGTGCTGTCTCCCTTCTCTGCTATCCCTGAAGCTCTAGAACTGCTGCCTTCTTCGTTGTTAGTGGCAGTTCTCCCTCTGCCTTAGGACTGTCCTCGTCCTCTGCCATTTCCTCCCTCTCTCATATTATTTTGTTTCCTGTTAATTTTTTCTTCCGCCTTTACAACACTCTAAAAGGCCTCTTCTATATTTCGTGGAGAGAGAATACTGATCTCATCTAGTATTTCCAATCTCAAGCCATTCATGTACCTCCCTGTTTTTTCTGGAGTATCATCTGTATAAGGAGCCCGCAAATTTACACGATAAAACTCCTCTGTGTATTCCTTCACAGTCATACCTTTCTGCCTTAAATTCTGCACTTGTCGATAAAGTTCCACCTCATAGTCTTTAGCCAAAAATCTTCCCTTCAGTTTTGCCACCATCCTTGGCCACTTTCTTATTAGTAGCTTGTTCATTCGCCTCCTGTCCGCTTGGACACTATCCCACCATAAGGCGGCGTGTCCTTTTAACTTAGTCGCAGCAAATCTAACCCTTTTTTCCTCACTAATCTCTTCGTTTTCAAAATACTTATCTAACTCACTTACCCAATCTAGCAAAACATCTGCGGAGAGACTGCCATCATAGTTAGGGATCTCAGGTTTGGGTTTGCTGCTCGCTAACAGTACCGATCTCAACAGTCTTAACTCCGGGGCTTCTTCCTCTGATCCATCTGTAGCAGTTGCTGCCTCTTCTTCATTATCATCCCCAAGTTCTCGGTCTCTTCTCCTACCTGCCTCTACTGCTTCCAAGCGAGCAGTAAGGATTCTCAACCGTTCTCTCAAGCCCTCATCTGCTACTCTGTGTGTACCTCTTCCACGTTCTTGTCTTTGAACTTCCATCTTCCTCCGTTTCCTTAAAATTCTGCTCTAATACCATTTCATGGGACCAGCCCATGTGGTCCCACCGTCAATGCGCTTATGATGATGTGTACCAACAATGAATATAATAATCAAAAGGATTTCGGATATATGTTAGCTGATTTTTAATCTGTGCTGAATTGATTAGAGTTACGGTGATTGTACCCTAATTGTTTGTCTCGTGGACATCTGTCCCTCCTCGGAATTCTACAAACCCGCCTTGGTATTGGGTTTTACACCTTCGCGTTCATTTAGTTTTCGTTGTTTCTCCCAGTCATTTGCTGTGCGAGCTCTCAACGACCCCTTGCAGCTTCTGTGGTTTTCTTTGTATTTTCCTGAGGCTTGTCCGCCTCGTTTAGTGAGTTACGTGCTCCTAGTAGCCTTCTGAGCCTCGGTCGTTTGGGATTCACCCTGGAAATCTTCTTTTCACCTCGTGATTCGTTGAAACCCTCGTAAGGTTTGTGTTATTATATTCTTCTATTTGTATGTTCACTGTCACTATGCGTTTGGAGTCTGCCTTAGTGGGTCTTTGCCTCTGTGCATCTTTTATCGGTTACTGTCTATGTTTCACGAGGGTTTACAGTTAATTGATGGCTGCATGCTCCTTGGTGACATCTTCTTCAGCGCTGGTTCATTTCCTCACAAACTCGACACGGTTATGGTGGTGTTCTCCATCGATTCCTCCACCAAATCGCGTGGTAAGTCACAGTTCTATGCTAGGCATTTGCACCCCTCTTTTCCCTGAGTCTAACGTCTTGGCTCCTTTGTGAGCAGGAGGGTCATTCGATGTGTAGTTGCGGCTATGGCTTATGTGTCCGGTAAGTATGCACTATGTTTTTATTCGGTCATTCCATTTCCAGTTCTCTGTATTTTATTACTTGGAACCTAATCTTGTTCTGTTTGTTTTCTTCACAGGTGGAGTCACTCGAGGATCTCGACACTTGGTGTCTCAGCTCTCCCGAACAAAATACGGGTAGCGTCGCTCTGTTCATTGTGGTTTGCTTGACTTGGTGTTTATGACTTGTAGGGTTGGTCTTTTCTTGTTGGCCTTGAGCCGCTATGTGTTCTCGGTTCTTTGGTCGTTAGGCTTTGTGGTTGATTATGGAAACGAGTTAGGGTCTTATGGGGTTGGCTTCTATTTGCGGCTAGTTTTAGTCCCCACGTCTACGAACTCGGTTCAGTCTTTTATTTTGAACAAAATGTGAACGAAAAATGAACTTTGAATGACTATATTTTGTAACCCTATGAATTTTGTGCCCGAATAGATTGGATTGCTTTCGTAAATTCACATACCTATTATGATTATTTAATGCGTGATTATTTTTTGGTTGTGCCACTTGTAACTCGGCGATGTTGCTTTTCATGAGACTTGACTATCTTCTTCTCCTGGTTCAGAACCTGTAGTAGTACATTGACAGTAATCACATGATAAAATATTAACAAATGTTACACAGCATTGAGGACGTTGTAGGATTGTGTGTGCACAGAACAATAATTATATTTCTCTCTCTATTTTTTTTTTTCTTACAGAGTGGAACCCGGTAATGTGCCATTTCCCCTCCTTTAATAGCATTGTTTCCAAACGGTTTTAAGCTGTTGGTTTGTTAGATGTTGGTTTGTTCGGTTGGTTACATGAGTTGTTCCTTATGTGGAACTTTGCATAGTTGGCTAGTACATTTTCTTTTCATGATTTTACAATAGTAATGTAAGTGTCTAGAAACAACTACTCTAACTAATTACTACTTCTCCTAATTAAAAGTCATTACATTAATCTTAGGCAACTTTAATAAAAGAAAAGTAAAAAAAAAAAAAAAACAAGTATACTATCCATCGAGTGAATTGATTTCTCCATCCTCTTCAGAAACCATATCAACCTCGCTTCTGTCTTTGCCCTATCAACGAGATTGTGCATCTTTTATGTTCCAAGGATGTCTCTTAATTTCTATGCTCTTTCAAATTTTGAATAATACAAATCGATAAAATGAATTTAAAAATATTCAAATAATATTCATCCACATAACTGAACTTTAATGATTTATAAATCAAAAGCATTAACTTGGATCCTCTTGCATTACAACACATTTATTCTAATGAGAAGACCTCAACCAAATACTCCATTCAAAAATAATTTTGACTCCCATACCTTTTTTCACCTATTCTTTGTGGTTTCTCACAAGCAACTAGGATGCAACAACATATACATGATTATATGCAAATATTCACATAAAAATACAAACACAACCATAACACAATACATCAATAAGTGTAACAAGAATAATAGAGTGCATCAACATCTCCATCCATCTCTGACTCACAACAAACATTTGCCCTTTGTTCTGTTGTCAACACCTATGTTATGCTTGGAAGACCACACCTCCATAAATAAATCAACATTGCAAGCATAAAAGATATGTAATCAATTGTCCATTCAACAAATGACCATTTTCTATCATACTTTGTTTCTCCTTTATTGTCAATGAAAACTATGCCAAAAATCTCCCCCTTTGACATTGATGACAACATTGTGATCATTCCCTTTTTTTCCTAAGATGCATTTATTCTTATTGCACTATACTTATGCTTACCTCCCCCTTTAACATCAATGGAAAGGGGTATGGTGAATATTAACAAGAATATCAGAAGCTCCAATGTTTGCAAAATGTATTAGCTATAATTGATTTAGATTTCATCTTATTCACACTTGCCCCACTTGCTCAACATCATGGTATTGCAATGACCACTAAACCTATCACATGAGTGATAACTATTTCTAACAAAGCCATTCCTTTTAAGAATATGAGAAGTAAAAGAAAAAACTAGTGATCAACTCCATCACACCGTAGGCCATTATTAAATTTATAGTTCATATTTCATGGTTCATATACCATCGGAAAAGTAGATAGATGAACAACAACATGTCACTCATTTTCTCTTCAAAAAACCTTTATTGACTCATTAACATGGGAACACTCCTATGGTTTGAATACATCCTAAAATTGGTACATAATTTCATGATTAAGTGAGAGTCTTCAATCAATTAGAAGCTCCAAGAATTGATGAATCTCCTTCAACTATGTTTTAATACTCTTCAAAGCTACTTATTTCTCACATGAATAGAAGTGCATTTGAAAACCCAGAAATTCTATATCCAAAGAACACATAAGAATTTCACCCAGCGCATACAACAACAATTGGACATCCTCCAATAGTTCCTACTATTAAAACATCATATACTGATATATTTCTAGGCTAGAACATGGGTAAACTGTGATAAGCTTTCCTTAATATTCTCTTCCTAGGCTAGAATATTGGATGTCAACCCTAATCGTTGGAGTTCATGAACATCTTGTTGTGTTGGCTCGGTTTTCTACTCATTAACATCGTCTAAAAGAGGAACAGGGTTCACATCTATCATACAAAAATTTCTTGGGCGAACAAGATATGAGAGTTGATGTAAAGCCTAAACAAATCGAAATGATTTGATATCACGCGTTGTTCCTGTCAACTCAATGACACATACATCAGCAGGTTTCGTGCATCCATTCATATAGATAAGCGAAATATATTCAACTCCTGAATGGAATCTATGCTCTGACGAATTACCAGGACAAAATTTCGCAAGTATCCTCTCCGTTCCTTTTCAATTAATGACTCGCATATTTTCCCAGCTGTGACATTCACACAATTTCTAGTTGATTGCATGTTCATAAATCTTTCATAGTTTCTAATCTCCATGTCATCCTCATCGTCATTTTCTAGAGAAGGCACTTCTCCATGATCAAACAGAGACATAGTTCCTGCAACTCGATTGAGATAAGGACCTATTCCGAAGAAAGTTACACGAAGGTCACAACATTTCAAGGCTAATGTCATTGTACACCAGGCTAGTAGTATATGGGATAATGAAATAGAAATGAAAAACACCACTAATAGTATATGGGATAATGAAATAGGAATCAAAAACACCACTAACTTCATATGCATGTTAGTGTGGAAATTAGGAAAACTTACTCTAACAAATGTTATTCCACAGTGATCACCATGTGAAGACATTATTTCCTATCCCCTTTCGCAATGAGTTTATCAAACCATGCTAATCTATATCTTTGATAGTCATGTACGAATAAAACCTAACTCTTTTTCATGACCTCTATCTAACATTGTCTACTCTATTTGGGTTTGGCTTTTTCCTTTATTATTTGGCAATTTATTCTCTAGGATTTTATGAATTTTGTAAGACATGTGACTATTCGTTATCTATTTTCGATCATATCTTTCGTTATGTTTGTTTATAAAAATCTTAAAAAATATATGGAGGAGAATACATGGTCACCCCTATTATATTATATTATATAATGCAAGCCTTCATTTACATTCAACACGCATGTGCTCCAATTTCTCTGAGGGTGCAAGAACAATCTAGAGATTAAAGAAACTCTGGTAAAGTTGAAAATGAGTCCACCAGTAACATTAGCATTTTTATCTATTGAATTCTATCATAATACATCCAAGGGAATTTCATTCGTAGGTTCCTTGTTTGATTGCTTTCATTCTCAATGCATCGAATAAGACTGCAAAGACGACTAAAAATAGAAAATAAAATATCTCTTTCCTCCACGAAATATGAGTTAAGTGTAGAAAATTTTGGTTATAATATCTAAAACATCCATAGAGATATCCCTACACACAGATTCCTCTACTCTAACGCTACCACTGAATCCCTGGCATTTTATGCACTTTCATGAAGTTTCTTTATCCCATAATGTTTCACTCTTCACTATCATAGGATTTGTAACGATACTATACCACGACCGGTCCAAGGCATGATAGCGCTTATCTAACATCAATGTAATGTATACTATCACACCTCTTCAGGTCCTACCATGATTTCTCTCTTATCAGTTATAGGTTATGTGTAATACTATTCTCACAAGGCAGACTTCTGGTCACCTTAGATCATAACACACCCCTCTACATCCTTAGACTTATAACATTTTAACCAAAGACAGAATAACGTTCTTTATATACAATGATTAAGTAATTCCTACGTCCATTCTCTCTCAGGTATGCACCATAAATTGCCTTGTTACCCAGCACCAGAGACTGTTCCTAACATGTGAGAATCTTTGATCGCAACATCTTGGTCACTATTAACCAGTACCTTTGATTTCACAACCGGAGTAGGCAATCACTTTGACTATCCTTCAAAATAAGGGCCATGGGTATCTTCGTGCTGTTTCGTAGCACAATTTTTTGGAATCATATCGCTGCAACCAATACATCACTCCAAGTTTCATATACAGTGAGAATGTTGTAAATCAAATTTTGAAGCTGACAATAGCTGATAAGTGTCGAAATCTAATGGCTAGTTAAGGTTAACTGGGGAATTTTTTTAATCGATGAATTCTTGCAAGGCTCCAGATGCCCATAATATGATATCCTTCTTTATTTTTGTATAATTTTTTTTTTTTTGTTAGAATTCATAATGTGGAAATGCCAGTTGTCCTCGGAAAGAAAATAATCTTATTTTTTTTTAGTGTATTGTCATCTACCTTCAATATGAACCACGAACACACATGTCTAATACTACAATAGGTCATTCAAGCTCAAAGAAAATTCCACTCTTAGTTTAACTAGGCATGTTTCACATATATACGCAAAGAAAACTTAAGGGAAATTATTCTAGCACTTATTTCCTTTTTAGGAATAATATTTAGTGTTTTCTTCGGTGGAAGACTCAGAAAGTAGGGTGAAAAATTACATATTTTTCCTCAATGTGTCCAAAACTTATGAATAAGGTCTTGCAATGAGAACATAGTTTAGTTGCATCGACATCTTAAGGTGCCTTCATAGTGGGAGCTTAAAAATATTTATATGAAATACCTAAATTTTTTCTGAAAGGGTTCCTTGTAATTTCTGTTGTTCTACAAATATAATTATTTGAGAAGGCTTGTAAGAAGCAAAATGGAGGTTGATGCAATGAGTGTAAATTTTCATGACTATGTTAAACAAGATTTTGGACATGTTAGTTTGGGTAATGATAAAAAGTATAAAACCATGGTAAGGGGTGAGGTTTTTATAAATCAACAAAATGGGAAACAATAGTTATTTTAGGAGGTAAGGCATGTTACACATCTCAAGAAAAAACTAATTTCAATAGGTGAGTTAATTGGTGAAGCTTGTGTAACTACATTCATAGAGAAAACCTAGAAGGTTCTTAAAGGAGCCCTAATAATAAAAAAAAGGATAAAAGGTTGGTATGTTGTATCTATGAAATGGTACTTGTAATTTTGTTAAGGCTTTAGCTTCCACACTAGAAGCTGACATATCATAGGCTCAGGCACATGAGTGAGAAAGTGATGAACATTCTTCACTCAAGAAATGTATTGCTATATACTAACCTTGTTTATTTGGATTTATGTGAGAATTGTTTTATAGAAAACATAAGAGAGTCATATTTATTAGAGTTGGGAATGAGAAAGTGATGAACATTCTTCACTCAAGAAATGTATTGCTATATTTGAACCTTGTTTATTTGGATTTATGTGAGAATTGTTTTATAGAAAACATAAGAGAGTCATAGTTATTAGAGTTGGGAAGGAAAAGAAAAAACTAAAACTAGATCTTGTGCATACACATGTATGGGGACCATCTCAGGTATCTTGGTGGCTCTGGCTATTACGATGCAATTTCTGATACCTGTAATAAATTTGGTGTATTTCATACTTTCAAGAAATGGAAACAAATGGTGTGTGACAAAGGATGAACATGATAATCATGGACCCTGTAAGGTGCATGAGATTGCATGCATGATTTCCTTTAAAATTTTGGGCACATGTTGTATATATTGTCTTTTATATAACAAACAAAGGGCCTTCAAGTTATTTGGATGGTGGTATTCTAGAGGAGGCATGGACAAGTAAAAGGGTAAACTATTCATTTTTAAAGACTTTCCGGTTGTGAAGCCTCTTTCTACATTAATAAAGATAATAGAACAAATCTCAATGAAAAATCAAAGAAATGTACCTTTATGAATATGGTGTTAATGATTTGGTTATCTCTTATATTATTATGAAAATCAGAAAATCATTAGAAGAAGAGATGTCATATTGAATTAAAAGGTCTTGTATAAGGATTAGATGTAGGAAAAGAAGAAGGAAAAGGAAAAAAAGGAATAAGTAGTGCTTGATGAGATCAGAGAAAAAGTAAATGTGCCTTAAAATCTTAATGATCAAAAGTCACAACAACAAAAAGAACCTCAAACATGAGAAAGTTGTGTGAGAAGATCTAGTAGGATAATTAGATCTCGTGAACGATACTCTCTTTATGTATTGTTGACTGATTTTAGTGAATTGGAAAGATATGAAGAAGAAATGAAAATAGAAAGTATGAATAAGTGAGAGTAATTCATGGAATAAGGGATGGACTCCTTGATGCATAAGTAGACTTGGGTCTTAGTCATGTTTCATGAAGGTAAACCACATTGTGGAATGAATGGGTTTACATGTTGAAGGAAGAAGATGGAGCAAAACAAAGGTATAAGGTTACACTTGTAGTGAAGGGGTTTGCACAAAATAAATGTATATACTTTGATGAAACTTTTTCTCTCGTGGTTAAAATGACTTCAATCAAAACTATATTAAGTCTCGTCGTAACATAATATTTGCATCTTGAAGAGTTATATGTAAATGAAACCCTTCTCCATGGGGATTTGGAGGAAGAAATATATATGCAACAACCATAAGGATATGAGGTAAAAGGTAAGGAGAAGTGAGTGTACAAATTGAACAAGAGATTTTATGGCGTAAAACAAGCTCCAAGGCAATGGTATCTAAAATTTGATAGGTTTATGTGTGAACAATGTTATAATAGATGTCACTCTAACCATTGTGTTTGTATTAAAGAGAAAAATGGTGGCATCTATATTATGTAGATGACATGTTGCAGGGTCTAAAATGCAGGAAATAAAGTACTGAAAGGAAGATTGGAAAATTAATATGCAATGAATGATTTGGGTGATGCAAAACAAATCCTTGGTATGATAATAACTAAAGATAGGAAAAATCGCAAATTAACATTTTCTGAGAGTGAGTACATTAAAAAAGAGTTGGAAATATTTAGTATGCAGAATACAAAACAAGTTAGTACAAATTTGGCAAGCGATTTCAAGCTAATTAAGGACATGTGTCCTATGACTTATGCATAGGTGGATTATATGTGTAAAGTTCTATATGTATCAATAGTTGGAAGTTTAATGTATGCAACTATCTACACAAGGCCTCGTATTGCACATGTAATGGGATTTGTAAGCATGTATATGAACAATATAGAAAAAGAGCATTGGATGGAAATAATGTGGATTGTAGTGTATTTGAGAGGTACCAGAAATAAATAATTATGCTTTGCGGGTTCAATCATTGCTCTAAAGGGATATGTTGATGCAAATATTGCACGTGATAGAGATAAGAGGATGAGCACCACATGGTATGTGTTTACTATATGTGGTGTTAACACCCAGGTTGTTCCCTATGACTCCCTAAGGGAATACGGCCGGGGTAACTACTAACCAATCTTTGGACTACAGCTTCTAGCCTAGCTGTAATTAGAGAGGGCTCTCTCTGTAAGGTTTGTCACTGTTTAATGGAGTTTTAGGCTAGTTATGAAGTGAATGTTTGATTTTTTTTTATGTTTGGTTGGGAGGATGCTTTTGATAGTTTTTAGAGCGTTATCTGCAGGTGAGACTAATCCATTGGGTAATGGGGTCTGTAGCTGTTGTTTCCTTGAAATCCTAGCTTAGTGCAGCTGGAATTACAGGGCCTGTATGTATTTCATAAAACAAACTGTAAATTGTGAGGGTGAAATG
>APFE031135500.1:0-16260 GCA_000404065.3 Pinus taeda
CCCATAAATGGCCTATAGGTTTTGTTTGCACCATAGCAGAAATAGTGGGATTATCTCTGGTCTAAGTTGCTGAGGGGGTAGTTTTAGTCTTAAGTATTACAATTTTTCTCCTGTACCTTCTTGCTCCCCTTTGCAAGTGCAACACCCTTTTCCTCAATCTCACATTATCTATTTTTAATTGCATAAGTTCATTAAACTGATACTGATACCTTTCCTTAAGGGTAGGTCTCCTTCATGGGAATTGTTCAATGAATTCTTGCTTGACAGTGACCTCCTCCACTGGTCTCGTAGCTGGTGTGGGACCTGATGGGTCATTAGCACAGTTGTCGACTGGATCTACCTTCACTCTCACTTCTTTTGTTTGCTTATCACCTTGAGTGGTGTCCCCTCCATTTCCTTCCAGAATTACCATAGTTGGGGGCTCAACATCCTCCACTAATTTTTCTCCCATGCATTCCAGAACTGCCTCTGGCTCTGATGGGTCAATTTCAGCAGGCATTGCATCTTTCGGTAATTCTTGAGTTATCTCTACAACCTACGGAATATCATCCTCATCATTTTTCTCCAGTGCTTTCTCTTTCACCATGTCATCCATACTCTGTAAAAAAGTTGACTCGAACCCTTGTGGGGTAGCGCCAACACGAATGTCTTCCCCCAGTGGTTCTACAGGGTTAGCATCCATCACCACTTCTTCAATCCATTCCTCGGACATCATTGGTTCATATGTAGAAGCGATGACACCCATGTTTTCAAATTGTTCCATCTGTGCAATGATGAGTGCCGACACTTGAGTGGCCACCTCAACTGGTGCATTGAATCTTGTTACCAACAAATTTTAAAATTGGGGGAGTGAAGTTTTCCTCCAAACGCCAAGGAGTCCGAGATTTCCTTGCCCCTCTTGGTAGAGTTGCAGGAAGGGAAGAATGAAGAACATATTCTCCTATTTTTATCTGGACTATACTCCCTCAATCATGCCCCTCAACTTTTGCATTTTTTGTTTGGGCCAAGTCTCCCTATGGTTCCTGAAGAACCATGTCAGTTGTAGGTTCCTTTTCTTTTGACAATTCGAAGGTTTCTTCTGTTAGTGGTGTTAGTTCTTGTTTGACAACACTAGTTACAGTTTCTACTTCAGACCCCAAGTTTTCTTGCACAGGTGGTGTTGGTTCTCGTGTAATAGCACCACTTGAATTCTCTTCTTTAGACATCAAATTCACTTTTTCAAGTGGTGGTGGTAGTAGTTCTCCCCTATAATTATCAACTGATGTTGAAGCAAGATCAACCATGTCCTCAATTTCCATCCTTTCCACTTCAACCAAACCAGCAGGCGGTGCTAGTTCTTGTGGAGCAACATCGGCTGTAACATCTTCCATCTCAACTGAGCCAACAGACGATGTTAGTTCTTGTGGGGCAGCATCGATTGTGGCATCTTCCATCTCAACTGAGCCAATAGGCAATGTCGGTTCTTGTGGAGCAGCATCCGCTGTGGCATCTTCCATTTTGGCTGAGCCTTCTCCATCCTCCCCCTCTGTAGGTATAATACCCTCCAGTTCTTCTTTCAACAATTCAATGAGATGTGGCCAACATACAAGAGTTCAAGCTAACGCTTGACTAGTAGCCAGACCAACCCATGATTCATGAGGATTACTAATGCTTGTTGAGAGGGACTGGCGGATTGCACCATCGGTTGAAGACTTTTCTAGAGGAAGAAAGGCATATTCAGTGAATGAATTTGCTCATGTTAGAACCGAAAGGACACTAACAGTTTAAAATGATACTTGAACAACATTGTAAAGCTCCCTTCGTAGGTAATGTATCTTAACACGAAGTATGAAACTTCACCCCATGGATAAGGCAGTGACTTACGATCATACTCGCTTCCTTTTTGAATTGTTGTTTCCACGACTTATAAGGATACTTCTTGGAACTCCGGTAAGGGAGCCTTCCACAAAAACCACTTCTGCCCTTCCTGTGGCAATCCACTGATGGCTGAGATGGCCTCCTCTATGACAGGGATATTGAGATCCCGAACTTTGGAATGATATTCTTCCAATTTCAATGCAAATTCAGTTGTAACAGCCTCATCAAACCCCTACAATCTCTCAAAATATCTATCCCAACCTGCATTTACAAAGACCTGCCATACATCTACATTACTGCGGACCAAAATTGTGCTCTCAGGTTCATGTCTCATAGTCACTCCACCCATTCTACTATAGTTCAGTAGCAACACTTCGGAGTAACATAAAAATCGTTAGGACGGAGTATCGACGGGTAAAGTTTTGCAGAAAGACATAGGAAATGGTGATAGCGGGGTCTACGAATGGCAATTTTTAGAAAGATGGGAAAAATCCATGACAGGTTATGGAAATAATGGTGAGTCATTATGGTAATTACTCTGTAGACACCAAAGAGGTTGGTTCATTAAATCCAATATCTATTGATAAATGTGCAGAGTAAGATAAGAATCGTGGAGTGGACATATTGTAACAAGCATTTTATGATGATGTCGGTGAATCATTGTGGAAATTGATTACGCCATTGTTTTTAAATATAGTTGTACCTCCCCCCAATTGAAAAAGGATTGTCTGCAGTCACCTCAAGTCATGTCAAAATAATTAATAATCAAAGCCACAAAGTTTGCTCGGGGATATACCTGGCACTTACCTGGCAGAGTGGCAGTCGCAGAGGAGTAACCACATTGATGGTGTAATGACATTCGGGGAGTAACATAATTAGGTACTTAGAAAATTTTGCACCATGGAGTACCAACACCAGAGGAGTAACAACATTGGAGGAGTAACATCAGCAAAGGAGTAAAAACATCGGAGGAATAACATCACTGAAGGAGTAACAACATCGGAGGAGGAACAACACCAAAGGAATAACATCACTAGGTATTTAGAAAAAAATTCACCACAGAGTAGCAACATTAGAGGAGTAACGACATTAGAGGAGTAACATCACTGAAGGAGTAAAAGCACCAAGTACTTAGAAAAATCTTCAACACGGAGTAGCAGCACTGGAGGAGTAACAGCATTGAAGGAGTAACAACACAAGGTACTTAAAAAAAAAATCACCACAGAGTAGTGGCACTGGGGGAGTGACAACATCAGAGGAGTAACAACACTAGGTACTTAGAAAATTTTTCTTGCCTCCATAGGATATAAACACCAATGGTAGTACCTACAAAAAAAACAATTGAGTGGTAATAGTATTACTTATATGTATATCTGTATTTTTGTTTATTTGTTTTTAGTTAGAGGATGCAAAGGAGGAATTCTCTGCGCTGACAACCTTCAAACCAGATTTATCAGAGAGATGTTTGATGAAGGCATCTTTAGAGGTCGGACGATGATGCAATCTGAGACGATGTCCATTTACAATAAAAGAAGCATGTATATCATCAATTGTGACAAGTCTGACAGTTCCATTTTCAAATACCTCATCAATCTCGTAAGGCCCCATCCAATGAGAGCAAAGATTTCCCTTAAAGTCCTTAAAACAAGAATCATACAATAATTCGAAATCCCCTTTATAAAACACCTTATTCTTAATAAATTTATCATGCCATTTTTTCTTTGCTGTTGAATCACAATAGTTCTCTTGACGACCATTAAACGAATTTCGTCTAGTTCATTTAGTTGTTCCAGCCGGTGTTTCTGGGCTTCCGAAAGGTATAATACTACTTTGAGAGAATTTCTAAGTGCATTGATCTCAAATTCTATTGGAAACAATGGAGATTTACTGTCAACAAGCTCAAATGGTGAAACCCGTTGTATCCCGCCATGATGTTTTGTATGCCAAAAGAGCTTCAGGAAGTTTTTTAGCCCAATCTTGGTGATGCTTTGCCACAATATTTGTGATAATGTTTTCTAATACCTTGTTCATGCCTTCCACTTGATTGTTTTCCTGAGGGTGGTATGGAGATGTTATTCTGTGCTTGATCCCATACTTTTTAATAAGCCTTGCTATCATATGTGATATAAATTGTGTTCCCCCATCTAAAACTATCTCTCTCAGGGTGCCATATCGAGCAAAAATATCTTCAAACAAAAAGTCTGAGACAACCTATTATGTGGCTTTCGCCATAGCCCTTGCCTCAACCCACTTTGTCAGATAATATGTGCTGACTAAAATATAAACTTTCTGATGTGAAGATGGATTAAATGGGCCAACGAAATCAATAGCCCATTTCTCAAAAGGTTCAAGGACCACTTGATTCTATAACGACATTTCATCTGATTGACCAGGCTGAGCCATCCACTGGAAGCTATCATATATTTGGACATAATCTCTCGCATCCCAAAAGATCGAGGGCCAATAATATCCCATCTGTAACACCTTATGTCTGTCCATTTTTTTGCAAAATGTCCCCCAAAGGGATCATCATGAGAAGCCTTCAGGACATCATAGATATCATCCTCTACTACATAGTGTTGGATCTGCTGGTGAATTCATGTATAAAACAAATATCCTGTTATCCATGAATAATGGGTACTACGACAAATGATCTTCCGTTGTTCCCTGTATGACAAATGCTTAGGTACCTTCCCTGTAGCAAGATAATTATCAATATTTGCATACCACGAAGTGTGAGTAGAAATTGCAAAAAGATATTCATCTGGAAAATATCTTCTATGGGTGTACCTTCATCATTCGTATCTAATATAGAAAGGAAGTCAGAAACTACATTATCCTTGCCTAGTTTATCTATGACGGTAATGTCAAATTCTTGAATAATAATAACCACCTTGTGACACGCCAGGAGTTACAGGTTTATTCATCAGGTACATGATTGTTTCATGGTCAATATGCACAAAAGTAGGATATCTAATAATGTAATGCCGCAATTTATTAATAGCATAAATAACAGCCAATAACTCCTTTTTTGTTACCATATAGTTTAATTTAGTAGGTTTCAAATTCTTGTTGACATAGTATACCGCATACAACTTCTTGTCCTCTTGTTGTCCCAAAAATGCCCTATTGTTGTTTGAGAGGCATCAATGTGGATGTGAAACGGTTGTTCCCAATTAGGACCTCGCAAGATCAGAGCTTGGCAGATTAGTCCCTTAATTTTTGTAAAAGTCTCTTCACACTCATCTGTCCACAAAATTTTTTCATCTTTAGTTAACAACTAAAAAAGTGGGAATGCTATTCTAGAAAACAATTCTATAATATGTCTATAATGGCCAACACAACCAATAAAACTTTGTACCTGTGTCGGTGTCTTTGGTACAGGAAAATGCAATATTACCTCTACATTGGTAGGATCAACTTGAATTCCAGCAGCTAAAAGAAAATGTCTTGGCACTATACCCTATTCTCTCATCATATGACACTTAACTATAATTAGAGAAACATGCATTTGTATGCATCTTTTAAGCCCCTTGTCCAAGTTTTCCAACACTTCCTCAAATGATCCCCCATATGGTGTAAAATCATCCAAATAAATCTTGACACTGTCATCAACTAGATCGAATAAAATCCCTAATATTTCCCTCTGGAAGGTAGCAGGAACTGGTATGCATGTAAAAATGGTTTTATCCTGATTGTCATGAGCTATTTGGATTTGGTTATACCCACTAAACCCATCCAAGAAGGAAAAAAACTTCTTCCCAGCGAAGATATCAAGGACTTGGTCAATGAAGGGTAAGGGAAAATGATCCTTCAAGGTTTCTTTGTTCAACTCCTTATAGTCCACACAAATCTGCCCCTTATCATTCCTTTTAGAAACAATAACTAGCAGATACACCCATTGACTATCCAAGACAACGTAAATAAATCCTACATCTAGTAACTTCTAAAATTCATATTTGACAATCTTTTTCAAGGCAGGGTACATTCTTCTCCAGCATTTTCTAACAGGCTAACAGTCTTATTTAATGTATATATGATGAGTGAATAAATCAGCAGGGATACCCTTCATATCTATATAATCCCATGTGAATTCTTCCTTATGTTCACAAAGGACTTTTAGGAGTTGTTCGGTCTAGGATGGTGAAAGATTTAGGTTAATATTCAATGTCTTCCCTTGCTCAATTTCTATAGGGATACTATCACAGGGTGAAATTACAAGAATATCTTTGTCTTCAATTCCTGATGCAATAGTTTCCTATGTTTCACAGCTCATAACAGATTCTAGAAATTGACAAGCTATATCAGAAATGACATGGAGGCTACTAATCTGAAATGCGGAAAATTAGATTGTTCTTTCTGTCCTTGGTAAGAATAACTAAATGATGCTTCATGAAAATTTGTTAATTAGTTGTTCATTATGGGTGACTTCATCACATGTGAAATTAACTGTAAATAACTTTAAACAAAATTTACACAAATCAACAAGATAGAGAACACCGGTGTTGACTACGGAGTTCACCCATCCTGGGCTATGTCTCTGAGCCCTGCACAAAAGGCTATGCCACTTGTATTTCAGTGGAAAACGAGGTACAGGACAATCGCTGACACATTTGTGACCATTTCCTGAAATTGGAAATGCTCTAGTGGAGAGAGCTCTCGCAACTTTACATATACTTTCTTCAAGTGACTTAGTCAAATTTAGCAAAAAAAGAGTCTTAGAATGTAGACTCAGACCTCTACTGAAAACAAGCAAACATCAATAGAAATGAGAATACAAATCAAACTCCCTCAACTTAACATAGGAGTTAGATTGTCTCTGTACTGAAATATGGAATTTTGGTTGCTTCATTCACTTAAACGACCCTGTCAGTGTCTGCGGAGCACCTTGAAACCCCTGTCTAGGCTTTTGAATCACTCCATTTGGTTTTTGTATGACTCCTAAAATCCCGAAATTGACTAGCTCACAACTTCAAGCTTCTCAATACCTTGATCTAGTGCAATGGTTCTCTACCTTTTGTGCTCAAATCTAAACTTCAACTCTTGTAATCGAGTTGAGTCTGCTGCACTCTCTCTTAGCATTTGACTACAAGTCTCAAAATCACTCTAATTCATTTTACATTAGTGATAAGGATGAATTTATAGTCTCCCAAGGTTCACTCGAACTCCCTCAGGCTAAGATAGGCATGTATGTGATGTATTGAATGTAGAATGCCTTGGTCTTGTCACCTTGTGACACTTAGGCAAGAGGTTAAATGGTGGTTCATTTAAATATTAAATAAACATAACAAAAACCCAAATATAAACTTTGGTTTAAACATACCCACTGGCGATCAGGCTAACTGAGTGGAGAGATTGACTATCTGCATGTGACTATTGGACTTCGCTGCGGTCTAGTCATAAGTCGCCACCTACGTGGTCATCTCCGGCAGTTTCAGCTAACAATGTGTCCAACTGCACGTGACAAATATCCAACAGTTGTGGTTTGCAGTTTCCGTCACGGTCCACTTCGTTGTAAACATTAACTAACATCTCTGCATTCACATGCTCCTGACGTGGTTAGGACCTCCATCTACGTGGTTACACTTGGTGACTTCCAAACTATGCTTCCAACTCCCAATTATTCACATGCCAAATGCTTGTCAGTTTTGTTGCGGTCTATTCTCCCCGCATGGTTAACTATGTGGGTTATGACATTTTCATTGTTTAACATATGGTCTGATAAGTTTAGGTCTTTAGGTTTTGCATTAGGTCTTGTCACCATGGTGCTAGATGTAGCCACTTAGGTTTATACCTTAGGTCTTTCGTACTTAGACTTTTAAACTTAGGTTTTTATACCTTAGCTTAGGATTTAAACCTTTTTACATCACGATAATAAAAAAAAACCCATTACAACCATATTGTCACATTATGACATCAAACTGGACCATTTCCACCATGAAGAAGTAACCAACACCAGACACTAAAGAACATTAGCGAAGCTGACGAAACTGAAGATGAATTGGACTCCCTTATCGACTGAACTGAAAACAAGATCCTCCTTGATCAATCCTCTCCACTTGAAATCTTTTGGACCACAAAAGTTTGATTTAAGCAGATATTAGGTGAGGGTACATCTCCCTCACTCTTTCGATCTCTATCCACCTTGCATATAATTTATATAACATGGTTTTGTGACAAATTTGTGCTATGAAATAATTTAAAATCATGTGCCCATGCTATGAAGTATAAACCCAATATACCTTTCAATCTGCAGATGTTCACTTGAGATAGGATTTGACTTGATGCCATGTCAAACGATGGAAATACCATGTCGAGTGATGGAAACTCCATATGACCAGCCATGCCTCTTTTGCGCCTGTGCTTCATAAACTTTGACGAATGATTTCTCCATCATCCAGAGTCCAAATGAGATACCATAAGAAGCGTCAGATTTAGAACTATAGACACTTCAATTTGTTGTTGTTTTCGGGATGATTTGGGACTGTCCATTTTCTGCATAAGTCAACAACAAATTTTCTACATGGGACCATCTTGGTCGTTAAGAAAATTTTGACTTAACCTACAAGATCCATTTTGGATCACACCTTCCAACATAAATAAATTTTGGTCCTCCAAATTTTTTTATTACAAACATGAATTTGATTGCAACGATGAGTTAATGTAAAAATAATCTAGACTCTAGTTACAAACTTTGACTAGGCCTACTAATGTGTTGAGAATTTACAAACTCACATTTATACATATGGCATATAATTTGCCCAGTTCAAATTTGAAGACTTGCATTCCTCGACTCCAGGTGATTTTGTTGTCTCTTACTCTGTTGATGTTGATGTTGTCTCTCGGGGTAGCATCGAACATTTTCTCATTGAATGCCCTTGTAGCTTGCAATATCGACAAACTCATTCTCCAGAGTTTTTGCTAGCTTCCTTTTTATTGTACTTTCCTGTACTTTGTCTAGATGTTTTGGAATCGTTGTTTGACTAAAGATCTTCCCAGGACACTTCTTTACTAATAGTGCTACATCATCTTTTTGTGGCTGACTTTTCATAGCACTTACTTTCTTGCTGAAAATTTTCTGCTTCCAACATTCTTCTACACAATGTGAATTAATACCACAAAATGTACATGGGTAAATCCTCTTGATAACTTTTAACATTAAGTTTTCACTTGAGGACTCACCTTTTGAATCACTGCTTGATTGATTCAACAGCTTACCTTCGTGTTGCGGTGTTTCCTGCACGAAGATCGGTTGGAGTCTGCCCTTACCATGCTTTCTGAGACCTTATCCTTCCTGGTAACCCATCTTGTGCATTAGCTTCATACCCATGCTTTTGTATGCTTTTCAAATGATCCAATATCCTGATCGCTGGAAGACTCATTCTTCTCCAAGTCTTTTCTTGGTGAGGCTGGTGCATAATAAGTTTCTTTAGAAGGTGAGGAAAAGCTTTTGAGTCGTGGATAATGATGAATTGTCTTTATCATCCAGATGAAGAGGTGAGGCTTCATTTTTCCCTTCAGTAGATGAGTTATGAACTGAAGTACTATTTATCCTTTGACTCTTTTGCAAAACTTCAATCTCCATTTGGAGTCTTTGCTTGTCTTCCTCTAGATATTTCACCATCTGCCGCAAAGCATCGTTTCTCAAAGCTTCGATCTTTGTTTGGAGTATTTGCTTGTCTTCCTCCAGAGATTTCACCATCTGTCGCAAAGCAACATTCTCTCGCTTGAACTGTCTGGAACTCTTTTCCATTCTTTCACCAAAAAAGAGAGCCAACCTGCTCTGATACCAAAATATGATCTGAAATGTGGAAAATTAGATCGTTCTTTGTCTCCTTCACAAGAATAATTAAATGATGCTTCACACAACTTTGTTAATTATTTGTTCATTATGGATGACTTCATCATGTGAAATTAACTCTAAATAACTTTAAACAAAAGTTACGCAAATCAACAAGATAGAGAACACCGATGTTGATTAAGGATTTCACCCTTCTTGGGCTAGATCTCTGGGCCTTGTGCAAAAGGCTAGGCCACTTGTGTTTCAGTGGAAAAAGAGGTACATGACAATTGCTGACACAGTTGCGGCTATTTCCTGAAATTTGAAATTCTCTAGTGCAAAGAGCTCTCGCAACCTTACATAGACTTTCTTCAAGTGACTTATTCAAATTCATCAAAATAAAAGATTCTTAGAATGCAAACTCAAACCTCTACTTAAAACAAGAAAACATCAATAGCAATGAGAATACAAGTCCAACCTCCCTCAACTTGACATAGGAGTCAGATTGTCTCTGTACTGAAATTTGGAATTTCGATTGCTTCATTCATCGAAAGGACCCTATCAGTGTCTCTTGAGCACCTTGAAACCCTTGTCTAGGCTTTTGAATCAATCCATTTGGTTTTTGTATGACTCCAGAAAGCCCAAAATTGACTAGCTCATGACTTCAAGTTTCTCGATGCCTTGATCTGACGCAATGTTTCTATACATTCTGCCCTCAAATTTGAACTTCAACTCTTGTAATCGACTTGAGTCTATTGCATTGTCTCTCAACATTTGAATACAAGTCTCAAAATCACTCTAATGCCTTTTACATGAGCATAAGGATGAATTTATAGTCTTCTAAGGTTCACTTGAACTCCCTCAGGCTAAGATAGGCATGAATGTGTTGTATTGAATGTAGAATGCCTCAGTCTTGTCAACTTGTGAAACTTAGGCAAGAGGTTACATAGTGGTTCATTTAAATATTGTACAAACATAACAAAAACTCAAGTATAAACTTTGGTTTAAATAGACCTGCTGACGGTCAGGCTAACTGTGCACAGAGATTGATTGTTTGCATGTGACTGGTTGACCCTGCTACGGTCTAGTCATATGCAGCCACCTGCACAGTCATCTCGGCGGTTCTAGCTAACGGTGCAGCCAACTGCATGTGACAATTGTCCAATGGTTGTGGTCTATAGTTTCCGACGCAGTCCAGTCGATGGTAAACATTAACTGACATCTTTGTGTTCACATGTTGCCGATGTGGTTAGGACCTCCATCTGTGTTATTACACCTGGTGGCTTCCAAACTACACTTCCAACTCCCGACCGTTCACATGCCAAATTCCTATTGGTTCCCTTGTGGTCTAGTCTCCCCGCGCAGTTAACTATGTGGGTTATAACATTTTCATTGTTTAACATATGGTCTGATAGGTTTATGTCTTTAGGTTTTTCATTAGGTCATGTCACCATGGTGCTAGATGTAGCCACTTAGGTTTATGCCTTAGGTCTTTAGTACTTAGGCTTTTAAAATTAGGTTTTTAGACCTTAGCTTAGGATTTAAATGGTTTTACATCACCATAATAATAAAAAAAACACATTACAACCATATTATCACATTATGACATCAAGAAGAAGTAACCAACATCGGACACTGAAGAACACTGGTGAAACTAACGAAACTAAAGATGAACTAGACTCCCTTGCTGACTGAATTGAACTAAAAAGATACTCATGGATCAATCCTCTCCACTGGAAATATTTTGGACCACAAAAGTCTGATTTAAGCAGATATTAGGTGAGGGTACAACTCCCTCACTCTTCTGATCTCTATCCACCTTGCATATAATTTATATAACATGGTTTTGTGACAACTTTATGCCATGACATAATTAAAAATCATGTTCCCATGCTATGAAGTATAAACCCAAATATACCTTTCAATCTGCAGATGTGCACTTTAGATAGGATTTGACTTGATGGCACGTCAAATGATGGAAATATCATGTCGAGTGATGGAAACTCCATATGACCAGCGAGGCCTCTTTGTGCCTGTGCTTCATAAACTTTGATAGATGATTTCTCCATCATCCAGAGTCCAAATGAGAAACTGTAAGAAGTTTCGGATTCATAAAAATAGACATTTCAAATTGCTGTTGTTTTCTGGATGATTTAAGATTGCCTATTTTCTGCACAAGTCGACAACAAATTTGTTGCATGGGACCATCTTGGTCATTAAGAAAATTTCTACTTAACCTATAAGATGCATTTCGGATCAGCTACTGATAAAAGTATTAATAGTATCATCCTCCATTTATTTTTTAAAATAGAGGGCTTGACTAATATTAAGGATTGGTCTGGTTTCCTCGCTTTCAGCTTTAGACCCTTCTAAAGGTAGCTAATTTTGTTTAAATGTTGTTTTACATGATGAACTTGATTTTTAAGGGGGGTAAAGAATAAGGTTCTTTGTATTTTCCCCATTATATATCACCATATTATTTAACCGACATCCGATATAGGTGTCTGTAGTTGTTAGCCAGAAGATCAACGGGATAATGCCATGAGTCTATTGAAATGGTTATGTCTTCCAATTTTCCTATTGGCCTTACTGTATATCTATCTGCTAATTCCAAGATAGTAGGAGTTGGTTTTAGATTTTGTAGACCTAATGTGAGCATAGTCTTAGATGTGATAACATTAATTTTAGCCCCTGAATCTACCAGTACTTTTGGGATGTCAACCTTGTTAATCTGCACTGTCAGAATTGGGTTCCCTAGATCTCCATATTTCATAGGTACATATTTTCGTAGCAAAATGTCTAATAGCTTCCCCATAACATGAATGGTAAGCATATTCTTTTCTTTCTTTCCAGGTTTCTTGGAACAATATTCTCTAATTGCCTTAGTATATATAGGCACATCCTTCATAGTTTGGAGTAAGGGAATTTTGACTAGCAGGTTCTGCAGTTCCCCTAAAAGGTCAAATTCTAGTTGAGGATTATGTTTACTCAAGGCTAATCTCTCGGGATAAGGCATATTAGTTGGGCAGCCATGAGTAACACCCGGACGAGGAGGGAGGTGTTTGACAGAATTCTGATTTGACTCATTCTCAACTACTTGGGATTCTCGTTCTAGATCTTCATCATCAATATTTTCAATGATTAGTGGTGAAGTCTGATCATTCACCACCCGACCAGATCACATATTTATCTCATTACATTCTGCGATAGAAATGGTATATGAAGGGAGGTTGAGAGTGTCAGTCTGTTGGACACCCTTATTATAAGGGTTTGGATTAGGTTTGACAGGGAGTTGAGGGCAAGGAGGAGTACTGGATGGAATGTTGGAAGGCAACTATAATTGTTGTTGTTGCATAGGTTGAGGAAAATTACCAGGAGAAGAGGAAGGCCCTCGCCAATTCTGAGACCATTAAGGGTTTGAACTAGATTGAGGGAACCAAGACTACCAAGGCGGATATTGATAAAATTGAGGCCATGATTGTGGAAAACATACTCACTGAGGGCTTATATTTAAATTTCTAAAATACTAATAAAGGTCTTGAGACATACCTTGATTTGAGCTTGGTGGCCATGGTTTCCATGGTTTCTTGGAACCCATAAAGCATAGTTTCTCTACTCCTTCATTTGTTCCCTAAAATACTGCCTTTAGCCTAGGAAGAGATGGACATGAACTAGTGGAGTGAGCCAGTTCACATATTGCACAAGTCTCCACAATATTTAATGGGAATTCCTTTAATGGATGTTTCTTTCCACACTGTGGGCAGATATGGCCATGGTCCTTTCTAACTCCATTTTCTTTTATTTTTCTTGTAACGTGTCCATCTGAGAGGAAAGTGTACTCAAGATGTCAGTTTTCAAGCTATCCAGAAAGTTCCCAATTTATGCCTTTGTAATTCCTCCATTGGATATTTTGGAAGTCTGAATCCCTTGCTTATTCCTTGTAGCCCCTGATGAACACTAAATTCATAACTCGCAAATAGATTCAAATTCCTCCTTAGATATATCATCATTTCCTACTATATTCAAAAGCTCCAGAGAATCCTCCCTTAGGGCCTGGAGAAAAATAATTTTCAAGATATCCTTATCTAGGTCACAATGGTTGGATCTCTGTAGGGTATATTTGAAACATTCCACACAATCCTCCTTATTCATAAATTTAAAAATTTCTTCCTTTATATCCCAGGATTTACAATAATCCTGGTACTTCTCCATAAAATCTTTCTTCATCTCCTCCCATGAGGAGATATATTTTCCACCCAAACCCATAAACCATCGCAGAGCTATCCCTTTTAGAGTAGCAAGGAATATTTTCAAATTATGAGAATTAGCTACATATTCGTATCTCCTATAGAAAATATCAAATTCGAACAGAAATGTATCTGGATCTTCTGAGGAAAGCCCATGGAAGTTAGGCAAAGCGGTTAGTGGATTGGGCTTCATCAGATAATCACCTCTAATGTCTCCAATTAGAAATTCAATCAAGGAGATTGGATGTGCCATTAATACCCTCCAATAATCACTCGGAATTTCTATAGGTTCCTGGTGTATGACAACTGATGATTGAGGTCGCTTGACAACACTTCCATGATCACGCGGTGAAGAAAATCCCTTGAAATTTCATTCTGCAGGTGCGCTTGGATTGATTTCTTTTTCTGACCCTTTGCTTGCTACTTCCTCTTCTTTTGATGTTGAAAGGAGTGCTTCTATTTTCTCTGATACTTTTCTCTCTACTTCTTCTCCTTCTGCCATTGAAAGGGGTTTCCTCACTCCCAAGGGTCATATTGGTTGTTCAATAGACTGCCCCTTAGACTGCATGTGAGTCCTTACCCTAACAGTGGCTTGTGAAGATGCTTCAACTTCAACTTTTGCAATGATTTCCTGGATGTAGGTGTTCCTACCTAAATCCCTCCCTCCTTTCCTTGGGGGTCCTCCTCTACCACTTTTATTCAGATCTTTATTCATGCAATTAAAGCATTAAAATTTCTTTCATCTTAGGGCCTAGAGCAGGGAAAATTTTAAGAACCCCCCCTAAATTTATAAGTATAATAAATGGGCGAATCTCCATGGTATATAGGAAAAATGGAAGGCAATTTTATCAATAATATAATATGTATATATATATTTTTGGCAAAATTCTCACCAGGATGGCGAATATTTTACTCAATTATAAAATCTGTAGATTTGGTATACAATGGGTTATATAAACCTGGAGCTTAAAATTACTATTAGTAATTTTATAAAATTAATAAAATAATAGTTGTTTTTATTTATTTTTTTTTAACCAAGCGATAAATGTTTAACATAGCTTAAATACAAGCATCCATTTTTTTACTCTTGATCCACCATGGGTTAGTAGATCCAAAGTAAAGATGGATCTATGCTGGTTTAATTCCCCCATTTAAATAGGCTACATTCCAGGTGAATACTATGGGTCAATACGATGTGCCATTTTGGTGAATACAATGGGTCAATACCATGTGCCATTTTTTATTTTTATTAATACTAATATTAGGGTTAATAATGTTTTCTTATATGGTATATTAATAACAATCTAGTCCATGGTATTTGTCCCATAGTATTTTGTCCATAGGTTTCACCTAAATATAATGCATTTTTTGAGTGTTCGTAAATATAAGGTGACTTATGGAGTAAATATAAAAAAATGTTTTATTTTTTTACCATACCTCTCGTTTATTTATGTTTTTATTAATTTACCATACCTCTTTTACAAATATGGTATTTGGCCCATAGGATTCACTTAAATAAAACCTCTTTCTTGAGCTTTCACAAATAGAATGAGGGTTATGGACTAAATATAAAAAAAGGTTTTATTTATTTACCATATGTCTAGTTTATTTATATTTTTATTTATTTACCATACCTTTTGACTAAGTATAAAAAGACATTTTATTTATTTACCATACCTCCACTTTACTTATATTTTTATTTGTTTACACCCTTGCATGTATGTAAGCTGACTTACGGAGTAAATATAAAAAATGTTTTATTTATTTACCATACTTCTCATTTATTTATTTTTTTATTAATTTACCATACTTCTTTTATAAATATGGTATTTGGCCCATAGGATTCACTTAAATGAAACCTATTCTTGAAAATGGGCGAATGGAAGGTTGTAACTCCTAATTTCAAGGGCTAAATTTACATTTTTTACCCTCTCCCTTAAAATAAGGTGAGCTATTTGAGATGATTTGTAAAAATGTACTATGATACAAAATATTCGCCCACTAAAAATTTAAAACCCCTTAATTTCCCCAAAGGGCGAACATTCGCCCCTAAAATTTTCTATGATTAGGACTAAGTGGAAACTGTGACTCTTCATTTATTTGAAATTCTTCATCCCCTCTTTCATCAGTGTTTCTTTCATAGTCCTTAAGATTAGGACTAAGTGGAAGAATTGACTTTCTATTCATAGTGGAAGAATTTCCATTGTATTCATCAATATGAATAGAGTTGTTATGCGACGAAGATGTTGATGCTTCACAAAGCGAAACTTCACTACCATAAGAATCCATCCCTTTCAAATAGAAGAGGTTGAATGATATAAATGTAGACTCTCCTAATGATATTATATAGATTAAAGAATGAAATTTTCCCTCCAA